>JAYDZG010000036.1:14661802-14671829 GCA_034509265.1 Microcambeva bendego
GATATAGAGTGTATATCAAATATGTGTAAATGTGTTATGAAGGCCTAAGATTACCTTTCATAACTTTTCAAACTGTTACCTAATTTTTTACCCTACTAAACTTTGTATATACAATATAAATGTGTTTGAGTATCACCACATCCCGACAATAACACACTGCTATTTCTGCATATCTACACTGTTCAGTTAATGGGGCTCCAGTTCTGCGACAGTGCTGTTGTATGTGTGGGCTCGGTGCTGCTCCACTGTTAAGAACGTTAGCAAAATGTTGAAAGAACACTGGAAAACCCGTGATATACTGAGGACAGACTAATTGAGTGAGCTGGCACACACTGAAGAGGCCTCGAATGAGAAATACAGCAACATCTCCATCCGATCAGGTTTACATGTGCACACACACTCCAATTAGAGACACTTCCAGAGCAAATGGTCTCTCAAAAATGGTTGCCTGTGCTGGGGTGTCATACTATAACAAGAACCAATCTCTATGACAACCAGGTGACCCTGAACACTAATTAGGATTGTTAGCGGGAAAGAATGAACCATATCAGGGTTCTGGGAAAGCCTGGCCATGACCCCAAGTCATATGTCAAGTTCTCTCTCAGAACATTAATCATATTTTTTCTAGCTAGTGAAGTGCAGAACTCTACATTACATTTTACTGAGGACACGCTCACATGCAAACCATAGTTTTATGTTTCATATTAACATGTTTTAATTACTATAAATAAATCTATGAAAAAAAACAATATTAAAAAGTGTTTATGTACTGAGCACAGGTTTTTATAGCTTAGTTCATGTACTTCGATACCCAAGAACCCAAGTATCTTCATGCTAGCTTTCAGATGAAATGTATGGTATAAAACAAGTGTGCATGTGTGTAAAATGTTCTAAAGCACATTTTGTTGTCATCTTGAATAACATCAACTTCAGACAGAACTGTTTTTCTGTCATTGCAATAGTTCACATCAAAACACATTCAGCTTTTAATTAATAAGCACCAATATTAATTTATTTACTTTAACCAAATACATAAGTAATGCTAAGTTTAACATTAACAATTGTTTAACATACATAATTGAAGGAATAATTTGGTGAAAAGGCCCTTATGCATAAAAAGTATCCTTCAATGGCCAGAATTGGTACTGAAAGAGATAGGGAGGTGGTGGTGGAAGTGATGAAGATGTAATTCTTATTGAGAGTGACAGAAAGGGCTGGTGACGGCTAAGATGTTTTGAAGAGAAATGAATGGTGTTCAGATAGAGATGGTTCAGGCATGTGCGAAGGAGGAATGAGAGTTATATTGGGAGAAGTCTCCTCTGAGGATGGAGTCATTGACGCAAGAAGGAAAGCCAGACTAATAGGAGGTTTATGGATGTTGTGAAGGGGATCTGCACATAGTTGGTGTAATGGTGTGATGGGCGTGAGCAGACAACAGAAGAAGATGAAGAAAACCCACCTGAAAGCTGGTTGTGATAGAGGAACTCCATCTGTAGCCTTTGGCCTCCTTTCTGAGCCAGCAGGTAAGGGGTAGAATAATCGGGGTGTCCCGTAGCACACATCACATCTGCCCCACTAAACACCAGCGCCATAGTGGACAACACATCAGGCTGAAGAACTGCATCACACAGAGCCTAGAAAAGCACATGAAACAAAAGGTGGAATATAACATCTGCTCATCTAAACACAAAGTAAACATAATTTACTTATACACAGACATGCACTTCAAGTTTAGGAGTGTCTATACTTCCATTTTTATTTATTTTTATTGATTAACGTCATGATTTACACTCTTAGTTACATTCATGACAGACACATGGCATTCACAAGTCATCAGTACAAACGTTTATATCAAACAGTCATGGACAATTTTGTCACCCAGCTTGTCACGTGACAAAGCTACCTGTCTGTGTTTCCCTGCCACGTCCACCTCTCTCTGGCAGTGTGGCGTGAGCAAGGAAACGCCCCCCTTCCTGATTGGCTTCCAAGCAGCTTTTTAGTCACAGGTGGCTCTATTAAACAGTTAATCTGTCTTAGGAAGCCCTTTTCCTTCTTGTCTGGTTGCGGCTCTAGCCATAGTTTCCTAGTTCGCTTTTTCTAGCCAAGTGTATCTTAGTTCGTGTTTCTTGCCGTGAGTATTCTAGTTCATGTTTCTGTTTGTTTTGTGTTTTCCTTGTAATTCTTTTCACTTAATCTCTGAGTTTGTGTCCGCCATTTTGACACCCGCCCATCATGACAGTGACTATGATGTTTGAAGCTTTGAAAATAGAAATTTGGGGGACTGATTCAAAGCTTGGGGCTGTCTGTTCTCTCACTGACTATTTAGGAGACCGTTAAACCCCTTTTACTCTTTGAGTCTCAGAGAAGGACACATTTCTATGCAATGGTTTAATAAGTATAGATAATAATTTGCTTAGGAAAACAAATATTTGGGGATCCATAAAACTACCGTGGGATTGTATGTTTTAAGTATAAAAAAAATTAAAAGCCAGCACGTGTCACTCCACTCTGGTAATAATGTCTGGTTGACCCCTATTTTATAAATCCCTTTTAACACCCATGACTCCACAGCAATCAGAACCAGTATCATGGCCAGTAGGCCACATTACAAACTGTCTGTTTCTTTTCATTTAACTTTGCACAAACATAATATACAAAGAACTCGAACAATCACATTTTGTACCGGTAGGCATAGGTTAACATGGATATCCTATGAAAGACTACATATTGGATGCTACCCTTTCTCTTGCTATTTCATGGAAGGAGCTCTTTAGCAGACAACTTAATGCATGTCATGTAGATTAGTTGTGCACTTCCCATACATACATAGTACACATTAATTGTCCAAATATTTGTGATGGTGTAAGTGGGGCTTTGAGAGATCGAAGCAAATGAAGCAAATGATTTGAAAAAAGATTCAAGCTTGTGAAACAACAGTGACATCTACATTGACCGAAGGTGTCACCACATAGCAGTTGTATTATTACAATAAGCTGGATGTTGCTGGCAAATCACGCCTTCAATCCTTCAATTTTATAAAATATATTATTTGGAAATAATTAGCAAATAAAGAAACATAATGTGTGTTGCTTTTCTCCATTATGTTGATTAAGATTGCTTTTAAAGGAGTGTGGCATTAATATTGTCATTAATATTACAATTTACTATAAAATAATACTACTTAATATTTTGTGATTATTTAAAATGCTGCCAACTAAGGGGCCTTATAAAAAAAATGACTGAATGATGAGGTAGCATTCAATGCTTCTTTAGCAGTAAGGGTTATATTAGAATTCAGTGCAGTCCATTGGTGTAAAACATTGGTTTAAAGTGTGTGTGTGTGTGCATGGAGATACCCTAATCAGTTCACCTTCACTATATGTCTTATATTGGATGAGTGTTTAAAACATAGGTTATCACCATTTCTCATTTACCAATAAACACTGTTTTCTTTAAAAAAAATAAAAGTTTCACAGGCTTATTGCAACAAATTAATAGGTTATACAAATGCATTAAATATAGAAAATAAATATATGTGACTATTACAGACATACAAAATAGTACTTAAAGTAATTAAATCTGCAAATGTGCAGAGCAACAGAGCACAGAGCCAAAGTGAGGCCATCACTGAAATACACACACCCCAGCAGCTCTCATCCCCAGGGCAGGATCAGCTAGTAGAGCTGAGAAATTCACTGATCTGAGCACTCCTGCTAGGTAAATCGAATGGCTCATCTCAGCTTGGTTGCATCATTGTGTCTCAAAACAGAAACTCTTATGTTTCCATAAAATAAAACAACTTTCGCGCCACTTACTATTCAGACACAGCATCTGTAATCTTGTACTGCATTTTGCCAATTGCATGAATTACATGCCACAGACACCCAAATAATAGTTGAGGAGAGCTTTTGAAAGCAAATAGGGCATCGGCAGACAAATAATGCAGACAGGCCAATTAAAATGTGATGGAAAAGGAGGCAGTCGATAAACAGAATAGTGCAGATGGCTCCAGACAGCGGCGGTGAGAGCCGCTGTAATGCTACCCAACGCTGTCTTTCATGTGAAAAGCTGCAGCTCACGCACCCCATCGATCGTCCCCAATCAGGTCTAATCCGGCAGAGAACAAGGACTTCTGACAGCCATCAACACTCCCACACACATACATGTGTATGTGCACTCACTCTCTCACACAGGTCTTTTAATGTATGTAATGTATACAATGGTAAAGATGAATGAATCTACACATCCAGTTACTACAGAGACACACTCACAACTAGATAACACATTTACAGACTACATTCACACTGCATGTAAAAAAGCCCAAATCCAATCTGTTCAAGACATTTGTAACACATTTATTACACAGTAATTGTGTATCCGCAAGCAGTGGAGCAGATGGTAAAGGGAGTGAAAAATAGCAACATGGATTCAGATGACCTGGGTTCACCTCCAGTAACTGTCTGGGAGGGTTTTCATCATGCAAAAAGCAACAAAATTCTCACTATCAGTTTGGACCTGATCGACTTTCATAAATAATTGTATCTAGTGCTGCAAATGAAACAGTCGAACTGAAGCCTGTTGGTCTATACGGGGTGCGTCACACCTTTCGCCCAGTGAATCACACCCACAATGTCAGACAATATCTGAATCAATGAACAAATAATAATATATTTGAAACATCTATGAACAGAATAAACATTAGCATCAACTTGAAAAAGTATGTTTCACATTAAAAACGCTTTTTTGTTTAGACACTGCTTGAAATCTATATAATAAAACTTATCCAGTTAAATAGAGACAATATACCCACTGCTGCTTTTAATGGCATTTCAATTTGACAAACCATATCAGTCAAATTGTTTAAAACATCGGAAAATAAATCTGAACGTATTGCTAATTGTTTTTATGAGGGTTCTTTCCAAGTTCCCGCATTTAAACTCTATTCATTAAAAAGCCGGCTGAAAGAAAACGTGGACAGGGTGTGGCTCTCCACACACGAAGCTGATCCGTATATGAAATGTCATGCAGCCGAAAAAACGCAGTTGGCTACTGCACGTGCCAGTCTTGTTCTACTTAATCAGGATGGTGGCCAGGATTAGTAAAGAGGAAACAGAGAGCAATAAATGCGCTAAATCCAGAGAAGTCACCTTTCCTGGATTTTTATCCCACCCCACCAAAAAAAGGGTTGGTGTGTTTCCACTTCTGCACCACTGCTTTCTTATTATCACATGAAAACCTTACACTTAATGCTTCATTAAGAGGTCAAAAAAATCAATGGAAATCAGTTGGTGCTAAATTCAGACTAAAAGATCTATCAGACACGACCAATTAATACACCTTCCAGCCTCACTGTTTTCAATGCTTACACCCAAAAAGTGAGGAAACTTAAAAGAAGATCCTTTGTATTTAAACAATAACATGAAGTACAAGATGTACAAAATAGAAAACAAGAACTGAGTATCTACTCCTCTACTCGTAGTGAAGTGTACATTGCTGAAAACTGCCACTCGTGTTAAATATAATTAAAATAAAATTCTGAAGTCATGTATTTATGATGCTTAATTCTCATGTGTACATCCTTATAAATCTACTTCACAATAAGGTCAGCAAGAAATGCTCAGTGATATTTATGTGAAAATAATTAGAAGTAATTAAGTTTGAAATACTTGAAAAGCAAAATGTTTCTCTTGGAGAATATATAATTTTAACCAACAGTCAAGTGTTTGTACACAGCTGAATGAAGGGAAATTAATTGAGTAAACTAATCAAGTAGAAAAAAAGCAGCCAACAAGTGATCACTTTTCTTTCTAGAATATTAGAACATCATCCCAAGTGATTAACAGATGAAGATGTTTAAAATAATTTCCATATATTAGATGGGTTTGATTTGTGTAAACATTTCCAATCAGTGTAGTATTTTATCCTTTTGTGTTTGAATACTTTTGTAATATTGATGTGAATCATTTCAGCTCCTCCTGTTAGGGGTCACCACAGCAGATCATGACATGCATTATTGTTTTGGCATTTGTATTTTTATACCTGACACAACCCTTCTCTTTAGCTCCAATTTATATGGGCACTGCAATTCTCTTTTTATGTATTTACTAGACCTAAATAATATATTAAAAACAAACCGTAAAAATACTATAACCAGGCAGATCTGAACATTTTACTTACTGTATAAATGATTAAAAAGCATCAAGCTATTTAATCAATTATGGACTCGTTTTTTTTTATTGAATTTAGTGCAATAATCTTAGTTTACTTTGGTTGACTGCACCAATAGTTCTTTTTGTATGTGACATAAACAACACTAGACGTTCATACTAGAGCTCTGCAAAATAAAATTAGTTCAACAGTCATTTGAGCAGATATTTTTTAAATTTGTATTTAATTTTCCACAAGTAAAACGGTTTTGTATATCTTAGTATCATCCTTCATGCTAATTGTGTAGGTCAACTGTAAACGTGGAATCCTAATATAGTTCTGCTAACTTCTTCACATGCTTTTGAAGACAATTGCCCACAACCCACTGTAACATTTCTCCACAGCAAGTAATTATAGTCAGTTTAATGAAATGTTAATGATATGTGAGCCTTGAACAATCTAAGAGAGCTTATAGACATTAAAAATCAATCCTGTCCGGCAGGCACTACCTGTTATGCCTCCTAGATGGTGCCAAGCTGACCACTAGCAATGGCAAGCTTTGAACTGAGGAGTTCAGTATCTCTGTGCTAGTGTGTCAGCGGAATATCCAGCTGCAACACTGGGTGCCCTTGAAAAAAACATTTACAATTACTTTTTACAGTCACCAGGGATAATCAGGGGTGAATAGTTTTAATACTGCAATATATACTTTTTGAAGAACTCGTGGATGTCAATTTATGATGTCAATTTATGACAGAATAAAAAGGTGTTTTTTTCTGTTAAGCTATTGCTTATATACTGATTCACAGAAACGCTTTAAAGCATTTCTGTTCTGCTAATGTCAGCACAACCTAAATCATGTGTCCATTCACATTACTAGCATCCCTTGAACGAGACAACTACCCTCCTGCACATAAAACTTAACTGGTGTTGGAGTTGACCATGAAAAAAAAGTATCTATTTTAAAGCCTAAAGAACAGCACAACTACACCACATCCTGCCAAGCACACACACACAAAGCAAAAAAGTAAACTATAATGTATTCCACTGCCATTTATTCTGCTGTAGTATTTCTTATTGACTTTTCGTTTTTATTTGGGATGTAATGGCAAACTGCAGCTCCACAGAATGCATTGCTCAGAACTGATTGCCCTGCTGATTTGTTTACACGGGAATGGCGGCAGACAGTTTTTGAGTAAAATGTTCAGTAAGGCTGCGGAAGCCAGTAACCATGGCAACCTAAATTAAGCACCTGGGCTAGCGAGTAAATTGTGGAAACACACACACAAACACACACACACACACACACACAAACACTGTGGTGGAAGCAGCAGTACTAATGGGTATTTCAACAAGGTACAGAACAACATGATAAAATGCCACCACATGCACTCCTTATACACAAGTGTTCAGAGAACTAGTCTTAATCGTATAGTCATTAGTCATCTCAAACTTTAGTGAACAAGGCAAGTATTGAAAATAGAATTGGAATAGACTTGATGTTGAAGAAATGGCAGCGATGGTCATTAAAATATGAACACACAACGCTGATTTGGCACAGTTTCTTTACTAACTGAACTATTTAATGCATTATGAAAACCCAAAAAGGTCAAAACCCCATTACTCAACGTAGAAATGCTTGGGTGTAAAAATAAAAAAAACAGTTTAGCTGAACTGTGATGTAGCTTCTGTATTTATTCTTTTAGAATATTTGTTTCAGTTTGAGCACTGTTAATTAGATAGACAGGTTAATCATGGTGCATTGAGACATTAATCATTATTGCTAAGTTGTTTAAGAGGAGAAATGACCATATCGGATTGGTATCTGTACCGACTAGCCCTAGTCCAGACATTTAACCATGCTATAACTGCCCAAAAGGTAAATCCGCCAATTGATTGAAATAGCATGAAGACTTCTAATCCTTCTAATTATTGAGCTTAAACTCAGCCAAGAGCACTGCTAACAGGTTTATACATTGAATTATACAGATTCCCTCAAAAGAGTCCCAGAATATGTTCCATAACCAAAACAATAATGCTTTTCATTTAAATGAATTTCCCTGTATTAAACAAATAATATTTTCACATTGTTGTTTCCTATGACATCATGATTGTGCCTCTGTAAACAGAGACGTGCGCTGGCTTATAGACAATAACTGAACTACTGGTCTTGGTACGCCTCTCATGAGAATTTGACACAATTGGATCATACAAAGTTTTCCCATTAAAATTACAAAACAATTTGCCCAGTCAAAAGACCAGCTCAATCCCTTTGAAATGAATTTGGAAGTTAAATGTAAGGTCGTCTCATTCAGCACCAGTGACCTGACCTCACACTCACAAAGACACACTGAAATTGTAACACAAATGTATGAATGATTGAACCTTCATTAGCTATAAATAATTCTTGTTGTGAATACATCTAAAAGGGGTTAGAATATAACTTAATTTTAGCTCAATTCAAAGACAAATAAACAAACACACACCATGTTGAGCTCCTCCTGGCTTTTAAAACCCTCTAGAACTCTCCTGTATTTTCTGTCTTTGTACTTGCGCCTGTGAAAGGTAGCCCGCTGCTCAGGTGATGACCCAATGTGAATCTTCTCCTCTTGAGGCAGATTGGCAGCCCAAAAACTGTTGGCATTTTCATTTCCAACTTCCAAAAAAAGCTAAAGGATTAAAAACAAAAATCAAACAAATCAGCAACTGAGATTAATTTGTTAATTCAGAACCACAGTGCACAAGCATCTGTCTATTGGCTGTAACCAATGGGTTGCCTGATACAAATTGATTCTAGGTATGTGTGTGTGGGTGTGAGAGCGAGAGTGTGTGTGAATGCGTATGTCCAATGAACTGAAAACCTTTTGACTAACCGTACTGTGCCAGTATATTGTCTAAATAATTGAGGGTTAAGGGCCTCGCTTAAGGGCCTAACAGTGGCAAACTGACAGTGGTATAGCTTGAACCAGTATACTACAACTGCCCTTTCAGATAAACCCTGAATGATCACTGAATAGGAAAACTAGTAACTTACCTCTACTAGTTCATTGGTCCAAACACTGCTGTCCAACTTCAGACTCCTGACCTGAGAGATACCGGAGCCCAGAAACCGATGCTGACCTGGTAACACACACAAACACATAATCCAACAGGTTAGCTCTCAATAGATGTTGATGTGATAAAGCAATAACGATTTTTATCAAAAAGTGCTAGCATTAAATAGGCATTGAACCATGTGCAACTAATGAAAAAAAAAAGATTTTTTAAGATTACTCATTACACTAGGGGCCAGTGAACACATGTGAATGGAGCAGTGGACAGCCCTAGCTATAGCGCCTGGGTAGCAGTTAGAGGTTAAGTACCTTGCTCAAGGGCAATTCAGTCACGACCTGTCAGCTCTAAGAATCAAACCTGCAACCTTCCAGTTAATAAATAAATAATAAATAATTATTCATGAACTATAACTTAACCATACTTTTTTATGCTTTGGTTATATTCATGGCAGGGCAGATAATTAGTGGTCACTCATGATTCATCAGTTGAAGTTTAATGTCAAACACAGGCATGGGCAATTTTATATCTCCCATCTTTGGACATTGGAAAAAGGCCAAATCTCCACCTGAGAATTGAACCTCATCTCGCTTAACCTTTTTCCATCTACACGGTTCTGGTCCAGTTCCGGATTGATGCTGCCATTTTTAACCGGTTCAGTGTGAGAGGGTCCTGTGAACTAACATTCTACTCTAGCACCACAGAGTCCTTTTTTAAGTTTTTTTTTTTAGTTTTTGAGTCTGAACCGTGACCTGTGGGCGTGTGGAGGTTTCACTTTACGAGAGAAGCAGCAAGACCACAGATTATAATATTTTCTGTGGAGTTTCGC
>JAYDZG010000036.1:14672472-14689138 GCA_034509265.1 Microcambeva bendego
CGGTTCAGTGTGAGAGGGTCCTGTGAACTAACATTCTACTCTAGCACCACAGAGTCCTTTTTTAAGTTTTTTTTTTTTAGTTTTTGAGTCTGTGGGCGTGTGGAGGTTTCACTTTACGAGAGAAGCAGCAAGACCACAGATTATAATATTTTCTGTGGAGTTTCGCTTCCCTTTTAGTTTTTAAAGTTCAAAATTTGATCCAGTTTGCTGCTGATATTTTCAGAGTGATGAACTGTGTGTTATGAGGCGGTAAAAGTGACCCTGACATCGCTTAACGTGAAACAGAAAGCTTGATGATTGTTCTCAAAAACTGGTGGAAACACGCGTTGGTGCTCAACAAAACACCAAGGTTCAAAAGCTCCTGAACTGAATCAGTTCAAAAAGTGGAAAAGTGCTACCTGGATTAGACA
This sequence comes from Microcambeva bendego, assembly GCA_034509265.1. Lineage (NCBI taxonomy): Eukaryota > Metazoa > Chordata > Actinopteri > Siluriformes > Trichomycteridae > Microcambeva > Microcambeva bendego. Next base: position 14,672,883 of record JAYDZG010000036.1, read on the forward strand.
TCTGTAAATGCAATGAAAATGGATCAAACATCACTGTTAAAGCATTTATCTGATATAAAACAAGCTGCAGTAACTAATATACAGTGAACCCCTGCAAATTCGCAGTTCAAGGTTTGCAGTCTCGTGGTTCGAGGAAACCCCCACTGATTTTTTTTGTGCCAATGTATAATTTTTCATGCATTTTAATGATTAATTATTAAGAACAGTATAATTGACAAATTTTGTAACAAACATTAACATATATGTACCATATTACCACCAAAGAAAACGTGCTTGCATGAATGACAGTGTGTACATATTAAGGTAACATGGGTACAGTGATACAATGCTTTACTAGATAATGGCCCATATCTCATATACACATTGAAATTAGGGGCAGTGGTAGCTGAACAGGTAAGGAAATGAGACGAGCAATGGGAAGGTTACTGGTTCACATCTGCCAGGTTACTACTGTTGGGACCTTGAGCAAGACCTATGAACCCTCAATTGATTGGTACTTGTAAGTTGATTTGGATAAAAGCATCTGCTAAGTGTAAATGTAAACCAGCTTACAGCTTTAACAATCCTGAACATTACTTATTTTATGCAAATGGAGGGAAAAAGTTCACACAAACACAAAAAATATAAATAAATGATCTGCATGGGTAGCTCTGGTCATGTTCCTTATCAAATCTTCTAATCAAATGCTGAATTATAAGTTGACCTATTTTTCAGGGAAGTTATTTTGCCTCATAAGAAATGCCAACATTTTTTCCCCCATCAACCTAAAAATATGAAAATTTGAAGAAACTGAAATTGCACAGCAGCTTTTCCTTGCAGCCAGCTTCAACTGAAACTCATTATCACACTAATCCCTTTCATTCCAAGACCTAATTTTTCACCAGTCACAGCTTTAATTGCAAATGAAAGGCATTACGCCATTAATTTCTTATGAATCATAAGTAATTAATTGTGTTTGTTGGTCTATGTTTGTTTAGCCAAACTCGAGGCATCATTGTTGTTCTTTATAAGAAAAACAGATGAATTAAACATTGAGTGAAAAGCATTATATGAATATGGATTAAGCGATCCTCTCGTGTAATTTTTGATAATGTGGAGAACTCGCTCACCATCAAAGATCATTATGGTTGTTTAGAACCTGATGTAACTGAGAATTGTGTCTGTGCATCAAATATCGGGCTTTGATTTTAAGCTCCTTTATGGCTAAACTAATTTCCACCAACAACTGACTGTGTTCAGTTTTTGTACTACATAACAAATAATATATTCAATAAAAAAACCTATGAGAGCATTTTGTCACTGTGTACTGATGATCTAATACTTGTTCGTTTGTTTACTGCAATGTCAGTTATTCTCAATCATTCAGATGGTTTGCTTTACTAACTGAAAAACTAATTTTACATAGGTGTACATGCCTATAAACTGAAAGTTTGGGTAAATGTTGGCAATACAGATTGGTAAGATGATAATCACAATGTTGTACATTTGTTGATATTGCATTTAAAGAATGGCTTTTGCACTCACATGTTGGCCTATAAAAGCTAATAAATCTTTTGCAAATATAATAGAATCAAAATATTTGCAGAAACCAAGGAAGTGCTCTTTGGATTTGTTAAATTAATAATACTAATAGTCATAACAACAGTTTTATACACAAGGAACAATTTACATGCATTTAATATCAGCATGTTAAGAGTTTATTTCAGAAAAAAACAACCCATTAGCCATCATAAAAACTGCACAAAAATAAAGTGGTGAAGAAAGTGTTCCTATGGAAACAGGAGTTTGTACTGGGAGAATGTCCATTATACCAGCATTTGAAGTAGAAAGCTTTTTCCAGTTGCACCAAGGGAGGTAAGAGCATGTTAATATCTGTCAAAAAGGCTAAAAGTTTGTAGAAAAGTTACACAAACAAAAGACAAAAAGATAGGAGGAAGCAAGGGTGCAGCTGAAGCTTTCTAAACATTTATTTAAATCACTATACTTAAGAATTTTCTCACATGATTGTTTTTATAATGATTACAATTTTGCTATCACATTAATAAATAAAACCTTTATTTGTCATATGTGCATATACTCAAGTACAGTAAAAGATCTTTTCTGTGTATCCTAGCTTGTTTGGTAGGGGGGATCCGAGCTCACGATCAGTCATATGCGCCCAGGAGCACAAAGTAAAAGGTCTTGCTCAAAAGTCTAACAGTGGCTAAGCAGCAATGCCTGTATTCAAACTGACAGCGAATTAAGACACTGCAGCACATTGTTTTTTTTTTGTTTTTTTTTAATGGAACTTCAAAAGTCCTGCAAATACATTGAAGAATCTGTTATAGAGACGACTATCTATATTGCACTTCATACACCAGGTGTTATTACAAAGTGGCAAGTCAGAAACCAATGTTGAGTAAAATGATTATGATGGCATTTAATGGACCCTGGCAAAACAAGGGAAAGATTTTTTGGTCTGATGACCAAATTATTTTAGTAGAACAGCATTCACTATGTCTGCCAAAGCCCAGACTGTGCACTTAACCTGGCTAATACCATCCCACAGGTAAAAGATGGTGGTGACACCATCATGGCATATCAATTAGGGTTGGAATTAAACAATATTTAACAAAAGACTGTAACTATGTGGCAGTATAACAGCATAGCATTAAGTGCAGCATTATCTAACTGATTAAACAGTGACAGATGTTTTTGGTTTGTTTATGTAAAGCAGCATAGTCGATTTGAAATGAAGAACACAGATTAATCAGCAGAACATCAGCTTTCGTTCAAATGTACCATTTGTAGGATTGTTCAGTGTGCATAATCAAATATTAAAAAGTGGCCCATTTAAATTTGCAGCATTTAACAGACACTCTGAATTACCACTGCATAATTTAAGCAATTGAGGGTTAAGGACCTTGCTCAGGTGCCCAACAGTGACAGCTTGTCAATGGTGAGACTTAAACAGGCAACCTTATGATCACTAATTTAATACCTAAACCACCAAGCTACCAATGCCCAGTTATTCAGTGCACATAATATATAGCTGTGATCAACATCAAGCATAGTATTTGACGTGGACAGGATAAAAGGTATCAAGCTTCACTGCAAGTAGGCCTATAAACTAGATTTTTATGCATTATCAGAGTTGGGATATATCTGCCCATAGATCTTTTTCCCAGACTGTAGTTCTATCAAGGTTTCAGTAATGTTCAGTTGATCATTTTTAGCTCTTTAAGCTGTGGGGTCATCATTGGCTTTCACCCGAAGAGTTAAGTTTTATTCCATTGGTGACATGTGGCACAGGTTAAAAACATCTCTGTAAATGTCTTCAGGTCAGCCTGAAGTTTATTGGATATTGTATGTAGTGTATATGCAACATTTAGAATTGCCTTTTGAAGGGTTCTCTAACTAGTTCTCCTGTATCCTCCATATCCTGAAATGTTATGTGAAACCTAGTGGGTAGTGAATTGGGCCACTTTTGGGCCCCGGAGCAAGGACTTAACCCTGTCTTATCCAGGGGAAACATCCGATGGAAAGAATTTCATTGTACTGTAGACCTGTATAGGTGAATATGACAAATGACATCACAATCTTAGTGTACATTGATTGTTTCAGGAGCTTTTTGATAACATTTCAAGTCATTACCAAGCTTAAACCGCAAATAATGGACGAGGTCCAAAAATGTCGATAAATGCAATTCAACTGCATTTCAATTAGACCACCAAATATCCACCTGACATGTGTTCTCTCAAAAGTCTTGGAGATTTATCTGCATCTTATCTACACCTTTTGGCCATACTTCTGGTTTTGTAAGACACATCCTACTTTTGCAGTCATTATTTTAGAAAGTAATGCGAACAGCCATACTTGGCTGCAAAGAAAGAACTTGCCGAACTATAAAGTAATTTAGCAAAATAGTGCTGTAAAGAATAGCACAAGACATTCTTTTAGCAGAGCTGAATTAATTAAATTAACTACAGCAGTAACCTTTGTGTTTGGATGTCAGCACATTCTGTGAGCAGATATAACAAACTAAAAAAAATGTTTTGTACATGAACATATTAGAAATAAAAACTGGTTAACAATTATTAAACAATTCTACTTTGTGTAGTGCATCCAATGGTTAACATTAAATTTGTATTATCTATATAGTGTAAAAGTGTTATAATTTGTATTTTAAATATAGTAAGGTGTACATCTTTTCTGTTATACAAAAGTTATTTTAATGTGTTTACAGGTCTAAACTGTTCTTATTGTAGTGTACAATATGTCTACGTAAGTGTTTTGTTCGATGGGCATATACCTGCACACATTTTACAGATGACCACTCCGAGGTTAATGGAAGCCCACTCGGGATTGGAAGCTCTACAGTCAGCACAGCTCCTGTTTGACTGGTTGAACCAAATCTTCTCCGCCACTTCATAATTGGACAGAGTTTCGACAATTGATTCCTGCACAGCCTCAATCCACTCCTCCCTCTCCTGCTCCGACTCAGCTGTGAAACTGAAACAATTAAGGTTTTTCATAACCGTTCATTATTAATAGGATTTTATAGACAACTCGAAGAGATACACAGTGCCAGAGGAAATTGGACAAGATCTGAGAGAAAAGTATGGGCGCTCGTATGGAGCAGTAGTTTATTCTGTAAGCCCACAGGCACTCCACATACACGTTTGGCAGCATTTAGAGAAGGAAAGGCTAGATGGGGTATTAGCTCATTGCCTCTGCAACAGCGATGATATTCTTGGGGCAGCTAACCTACATATAAGGCTATAGCATGTGAGAGGCATTGACAATGCATTTTGGGGGAAAACTGGAAATCACTAAATTATTAAAGAGAAAATGAAGGGACAAATATAATCTGAAAGGGAGTAAGTGAAAGAATATAGAAAAAACAGCATGAAAAAAATAAAAGACAGAAATAGTTCATGTGAATGAACTCTCGTTCTTGCACCGGTTAGGTTCAGATGCCTACGCGTTTCCATCTGAATTTGAGATCCAGGCGACTTCATCAGCGGCAGGCGTTACACACCGACAGTGAGAGTAGTGATGTGATGGAGTGTGTACATGATGTGCCAGCATTTGTGCTGCTGTTACACAATCGCACAGCAATTAGTGATAAGGAGACGTAAATATGTTTATCTTTATTATTGTTTTCGGTAATCATTCATGTGTGAGGAGCATTCATCGCATCCCTGTCACCCGCGACCCTAATAAACAAAGTGCAAATAAACACTTTACTCAGCGCTCTGAAAAACACTTAAGTTACAGAACACGAACAAACATTTATGTAAAATAACAATAGAACCTCAGCTAATATACACATATGTATGTGTGCTTATCTGAATTTACTTAATGTCTGTTTATACAGTTCATGATTTTGATGTCCTTTTGGGAGAGTAAAAAAAACTAACTTGAAATAAAAGCGAACATGGATTAATGCAGTAAAAGTAAGAGACAGAATCATGACATTTCTGTCAGATATTACTGCTTATAATCACTCTGTACTCCTAAATGTATGTTTTAGTACAATCATCAAGCTTTGTTTAAGGATAAGTGATGTTCGTCCTATCAGGGTCAATATCCGCAAACCTCTTTTTTTCTTTATTTGTCCAATGCTGAATCAAAATGACGTAATCGAACCGAAACCAGAACCGCGACGATGGAAAAGCTGTATGAATGCTGCCCTGCAATGCTCTGGTGCAATGTCAAGTATGTATTCAAGCATTGGGCTACTGAATCTCTAACCTAGATTTAGTGCTTATTAAAATGAAAAAAAAAACACAATAATACAGAATTTAAGGAACTTGATTAAATTAGATATAAATACAGACGTGGCCTGAATATGAAGGGTTTGTATGATTTTTATGTTAGACTTCCATGCTTTTGCAACTCAGATTTTTTTTATTAGAATCCCATTACTCATTTTCACACTCTTTTCACTCAAAAAAGCTGTAACCAATGTGACTACTTCTAGGGCATTTGATGAACTAGGTGTGTGTATGTGTAAGTCACAGCACACATGGTTTAGCCAGAGCCTGTAAATCAGTAAATAATAGAATATATTGGTTGTCTAGCTGACTAGAAATTATCTAAAAGTGAAGACTACTGCTGACATTTAAAAGTATTTCTAAAGCATTTTGAGGGCACTATATCCCTCTTTTAATATTAGAAGAAATTTTGTTTTAAATCCTTCTGTCTTTGTAATAATAGAATTTAAATAATTTGTCAGCAGTATATCTTTTTATGTTAATTGGGATTTCTACATTTTTGATTATTCATGACACATGGAGTTGTTTGTTACACAAGTTATGCATATTAGTAACTAGATATTTATAATTAAGTGTCTCCAGAAACCGGAGCACCCCAGAGGAAAACCATGTAGACACGGGGAGAACTTGTAAACTCCACATAGAAAGGACTTGGACCACCGCAGCTGTGAGGAAATAGTGCTACACACTGATCCACTATGGCACTATGATCCATTTTTACCATAGAGCTCATTGTTTGTCATACACAACTCACTAAAATTTAAGGATTTTTGGCTTTCAGGTGAAATTTCAGGATGAACCTTTACAGGTGAACTTAATGTGACCTTTTGAATGTGCATGTCCAACTGTTCAATTTTTCAGTATGTTTTGTACAACTTGATAACAAGGAGTTTAACAGCAAAATTCACCCTAACCCTGCTTCCATGAGAATTGATATTTAAAGAATTATCATGCTGTTCACATTTGGACATCATGAGACCAAGACAACACGTAACAACTGATCAACAGAACCTCACCATTGTGAGGCTTCAAACAGGATGTTCTCAGACAGAAGTGGACACTGAATTTATAGTGTCACAGAGTGTCATCAGCAGGTTGCAACAGATACAGAGAGACCGGAAAAGTCACAGAAAGGCATAGAGGTTTATGTGGAACCGGATGATGAATGCTGTACAACTCCAGACATATTTAAGGGAGGTGAGAGGCACCCAATCAGTCCATTCAAAATCATTTACATCAGCATGGTCTGTGTGCTACATGACCTGCAAGAGTACCTGACCACACCACCAGGCACAGATCTCTGGGGTACTAGGGGTACCTCAAATGGAGTGGCCTGCACTTTCTCCAGACCTTAATTCCATAGAAAACCTATAGGATCAGCTGAGTTGCTGTGTAGAGACTTGTAACTCTGCACACCAGAACCTCAATGACCTGAGGGCCGCCAGTGCATGGTGGGATGCCATGCCTCAGCAGACAATAATTCGACTTGTGAACAACAAGAGACGTCATTGTCAACCTGTAATTGATGCTCAAGGGCACATGACAAGTTATTGATACATTGACATTTTTGTTGGGGTATACCCACCACTGTTGTTGGCTTTTGTTTCAATAAAAATTGTTATTTCACCATAAGGGAGGCCAAAGAGGAAGTTCATGAATTGCTGGTGGTTGGTGTATAAGAAGAAACCGCGTCTCCCAGAAAGAAGACACAATAATCACTCAATCAATAGTCATTCTGAGACCCTTTTTGGTGTTGCTGAATTTAATGGTTCTTTTCTGCTTTTAATGAATCCAAAAGATCTAAGAAAAGAAATCATTTTAATCCTGCGTTAAAGCAATAAATTCCAATTGCTCTGACAGTGCTGACACCAAATTACATACCCACATCCCGCGGAAGTTAGCGGCGCACACAAGCAGATCAATACATTCAAAGTCCAGAAAAGGCAGAAACAAGCAAACTGTGCTGTGAGAAAAATAAGGCTTTTAGCCTGAATACTCTTCAACAACAATAACGGGGTCATTAAAAACAATCCTTTCCAAAGATCATCGATTTGGTCAGTGCCGACAGCCATGTTCCTAAAGAGGCCTGCTCACAAGGGGTCAAAGTTTAGCAAAACATTACTGTATGACTAGTTTAGGAGTGCTGGATTTAAAAAAAAGATAAGAAAAAAGAAAGCAGGAAAGCGAAAACAGATCAATAATGAGTGAAAGTGGCTCAGATTGCTGTATCAAAGAAACAGAAGAGTAATGAGTGCGGAACTGTGTGAGGCTGATGGGGGAGCACAGCGGGGGAGTGACTATGAGAAGTGTTACCAAAACTAACTAAAAGTATCAGAAGTGTTTTATCTTACACTAATAAATCGTGCACCATCAGGTTCAGCTATGACATCCTCTGGTTACCCTAAAACATACAAAGACGTTCTCAAAGAGTCTTTTTCGACTCATCCAGCCCCTTATTCACACTTTAAAATTAGATAAGAGGGTAGCGAGACACACGCTCATAGATGTTACCCACACTGCGGAGCTACAGCCCTATCTCAAATCTGAAAGCAGTGCAGCAAGAGTCTAGATTAGTAAAGAGCATGAAAAATTAACCGTGTGACTGATTGAGATGGGCGCACATTTTTAATGACATTAAGCTGAAGATGAATTTATTAATTTAACATGCAGCCCTATTTATTTTTAATAAGTTTCGATGAAGACACAGGATAAAAGCTTGGACAGCTGTTTGATCCAGTCACGTAGGAGCATAAACGGACAAACATCATATCCATGAACTCATTGGGCGGTTTATTATTCACACCTATGCTGTACTAACATTCACTGATTTATTATACAACTTCGTTTGTATAATATAGCTAATATCCAGAGTAATGCTGTGTGCAGCACGGACAAAAGCTAGATGGGTAGAGTGTGACTCAATAAAGTACTGGTAGGTTGACACAGGTATCTGGAGCCATGCTGCCTGCAGTGCATCACATAGCTGGGGAGTGTCAGGGAGGATCCAATGACTGAATGACAATCAAAATGATCCCACAGATGCTCAATTATGTTCAGATCTGTGGAATTAGGAAGGCAGGGAAGTACATGAAAATCTGGGACATTATCTACTAACCAATGTCTGACCTTTCTAGCCATGCAACATTTAGAATTGTCTGCAATTGTCTGGTTGAGTGCCTTTCACATCTTATACACCCACCAAGCCAGCTTACAAAATGTGACATAATGCATTATTGACACAGGTCCAACTCAGGACAGTCAAAATAATTCATTTGTGTTACAGCCTCTATTTTTACCAGATTTACCAAATGTGAAAACTATGTTTACAATGTGTGTAAAAAAATATATGATTGCAAATAACCAAATGTAAGGTTATATTAAGCCAGACAAGCGTCTGACATGACTCAAAGTGGGTTGCACTGTCACCTCACAGCAAGGAGATTCTGGGAACCATCCCCTGGCGTGGAAGTATGGTTCCTTTTTGTGAGGAGTTTGCATGTTCTCAGGAATGGTATAGTGTATTTTCTTTTTGACACTAACTTTTTATGATTTAAGTACATATTCTTGATTGAGGTCATAGTATGTGCTATTCCAAAAGCTTTTAGTCTGATTTAACCATGACTTTATTTGTCGGTTTGAAGGACTAATAACATATTTGACTTTATTTATCAAAATTCATAAAACATTTAAAATAAAATCAAAAATCAGTTAAAGTTTGTCACAACAGAAAGCCTGATGCTTTATTATAGACCGCTTCATATGTCAGGGTCAGGGTTTATGAATAAGAGTGCATTAAGAGAATTATGGGTAAAATATGCTTTCAGAATCTTTGGAAAAACATTCACAGACAAAAAAACAGTCACCCAGCAAACTTGTTGAGTTGTCAACATCAGAAGATTGAAAGAGGAAATAAGTAAGGAGCCAATCCATCAACTGGTAATACTGGAGTTTAAACACTGGTCCACAGGATCCTGGAGCTGTGTAGTATCAGCACCTTTTACTGCACCACTATGTCAACCTGAAAAAGCTTATCTCTAGTGAAAGTGTGTCAGGACACATTTAAATGAAGTCATGGACCAAGACCTTGTCATAGTGACGGGGCGTGTGTACTTCATTAAATATCATTGCTGTCACCAGAAGCTAAATGTTCCTAATAAGATCATTCAAACTGAGCATGTCGGGAAAGAAAACCCATAAAACCTTCAGAAAGGATAAAGAAAACCCTGCCCAGCATAGGGTTACAGGCCTGTGTGTGATGTAATTAAGGAAGCATTCCGTAAACAAGCCAACATATCGTGGGCTGTTCCCCGGCAAAATGAATGGTGTGGATCAGATGAAAAATTTAGGTAAGGCATGGGCATGTGGTTAATAGTTTTAGGATGGATGGTTTTTAAACCCAATTCATTTAAATGTTTAAAATTAAAGGTTTTTTATTCCAACTGTCATCCTTGGCTTTTTGACATTGTCCAGAGCAAAAGGCACTATATAAATAAACTTCATATATTACAAATATGCCATTTAATTTATAGGCTTTTAAAGTATTCCCATAAACCTTATTGACAACAATTCAAAACAGCTTAAATTATTGGTAAGATTGAAAATGTGATTACTGAGCCATTTTGTGGATTTAGGAAAAAGAGAAATACAATTTTCATTGGGTTTAAATGTTTAAAGGTCTGCATAGGTCTTTTTTATTGTGATTAAACAAGTAGATTAATCCCACATTAATAGAAAAAAATGACAGCCTTGACAATTAGGTTTAGAAGTTAAGAGAGCCGGAGACTCACCAAAAGGATTTGAAAGGGGTGTTGATCTCAAAGCCTCGGCGGTCCACGTGTTTAATGCATGCAGCAGTTAGATCAACTATGGTGATGGCCAGGCCAGAGTTAAAGTCCTGTAACAAAGCCATGAGGGTGAAAGATTAAATAACCACTTTGAGTCTGACATGACATAAGGTGTCAGTGTGTGGTATACGCCAAGAGAATAGACCCGTCCTATATGATGTTGCTTTGTCAACATACTAAAATTATTATTTTTTAAACAAGACAGGCATAAATTCCCACAGGTATTCTCCTAAATTTGTGATAATGGGGTGTAATGAGAGGATGTCTAACAAGCTTATGGTGAGGTTCCTTTATAAAGAGTTTGTTCGAGTTCTGCCTTTGCTTTGAGCAGGTAGCCGAGCGGACGATCGATGTGGGGCTATGAGGAGGTCGGGTACTGACTGCTTTTGTTTGTTTGCAGTGGCTTTCGTTCCCTTGGGCAAGGTGGAGGGTGACATCTGAGTAAGCCAGGGGAGCAGACTGCAGCCTCCCCTCCAAGGAAAAAAGAGAGGAAAGAGATCTAGAACCGATCTCATTTATCTTGTTAAATTAAATACTCCACTCTGCTGAACATGAACAGTCACCTACTTCACACTTTCACTAACTCCCTCCTTCGCTCTCCATCTCTGTGCTCTTTCACCTTCTCTCCATCCTTCAATTCCCCCTCGCTGTCTTCACCTCCCTCTACATTCCCTCCATCATTGTCTCGCTGCATCTACCTCTGCGCTCTCATATCCCACTCGTGCTCGCTCGCTTCCACCCGGTGACATTGTGTTTGCAAAGGAGAAGATTTAAAACAAAAACAATGCAATCAATTTCTATTTCTTCTGTTTCTAATCCCTCACCCCAGCTTTCTCCCTTTCAATTAGTTGACGAAGAGAAATTTCCCTGCATAATGGAGACAAAAGACCTCACTTCACACTAAAGCGGAGAGTAATGAAAGCAAGTGGTAATATACAGTGCACATATGAATGTGAGTCTAAACCAACTTGTAGATGAAAACCAGTTGTGTGGGTAGTGGTGTGGAGCATTTACATCATCACAGTAACTAAACCTTTTTTTTAAATGCATTGTTCCAGTTGGTTGGACATACATTGTGTTTTAACTTGAGTACAATTATTTACACAATTGATTTTTTTTCAGTAATCCCAGGTGTAATCAGTTATAAAGAAATGGCACAGCCATCCAAGAGTAATCACTTGATCCTGGTCCTGCTATCCTACTTGATGTGGGTATGATGCCACCCGAAAGCACTGGACTAAAGGTTCCAATAAACTGCAGTGAAACAAGCGCTCTTAATTTAACTTTGCATTAGAGTTTACATTCACAAACACAGTAATGAAAGCCCCATTTTCATCACTGGAATGGTTTCCTCTTTTCCATCTTTTTTCTGAAAAATATAGCTTTTTAAGTTTAGTATTACATTATTGTATGCTGGCTGCACTGTGGCAGAAAAGGAGGCACTGCAGAGAGTCGTAAACTGTGCCCAGAGGACCATTGGATGCACCTTACCACCCATCCAGGACATCTACACAGCCAGATGTAAGGAAAGAGCCACCTGCATCTTTTGTGACCCCATCCACCCTGCACAAGGACTTTTCCTCCCCCTCCCCTCTGGAAGGAGTCCGTGCTGCTTCCAAGTTAAAACATCATGGCTCAAGATCAGCATCTACCAGTCAGATGGTTCCATTCCCCATATACTGAATGTGGACGGTATTTAAAACATTCGTAGTACCATTTCTCTCCCCACTCATCACTTTAAACATTATTGTTGCTACCACTTACTGTTTGGCTGCTATACTTTTGAAATCTAGCCCCTTATTCTGTGTTCTTCTGCAATACTTGTACTATTAATATTTAAACACTTCACCTTAGTTAATTTTTTCTACTCTATTCCAGTTTCTTTGTTCTATTTTTACTTTAGTTTATTTTTATCTATTATATTACACACCGAGACCAGAGTAACTGCATTTCATTCTATCATATACTTGGTTGGACGGCAATAAAAGTGAGTCCATTTTACTGAAACCCCAATTCTAAAAAGTTAGGACATAAAAGTTTTTCACAGAAATAGTAAAAAAGAAAAAAAAACATTAAACTGTAGTCAAACATCATATTCCTTGTCAACACAATAGGTGTAATGATTTTTAAATGTAATTCTTTCATTTAAAAATACTGGTAATGTAATGATGCACCACAAGACAGTTAACAACCAATTGGAAAATTAGGGGCACTGGCGCTATGCACCTCGTCGGGTTGACGTCACTGGCGCTACACACCTTGAATGTCAGATTATGCGTTTTCCAGCAAAATTGAGCTGATATCAAAATAATTTTGCATAGTTTATACCTACCAGGGTGGCACTTTGGCTAAGTAGGTGTTCATTGTTGACTCACAGAAGGAAGGTCCTGGGTTTGATCCCCAGGTGAGATGGTCCTAGTCCTTTCTGTGTGGAGTTTGCATGTTCTACCCCTGTCTGCATGGGTTTCCTCTGTGTGTTCCGGTTTCCTCCCACAGTCCAATAACATGCAGCCAGGTTAACTGGAGACACTGAATTGTCCTACAGGTATCTAACCACTAGGATGCTTAAGCCAGTATTGTAAACATTGTAGATGCAGATAAGTGAAGGTTGTGTCAGGAAGAGCATCCAGTGTAAAAACTATACCAAGTGAATAATGTGGATCACAGTCGGCTGGTGCGACCCCAAATGGGAGCAGCCGAAAGAAGGAAAAAATTGTTTGTACCTCAGAAAACAAATTGTGTTCAGTATTTACATAAATTTACATAAATATAAACACAAATACAGTGTTTTGTTTTAAACAAGAAATAAAACATTTTTTAAACTACATGAAATTGATGACAAACACCATCAAACCCTTTTAAATGCTCTTCAATGTATTTTAAAACTAATTATTTTGGAGCTTTCGAGTGGCGCAGTGGTCTACTAAGTTAACTTACCACAGCAGACTTTTTGCATTTGAATCTTAGCAGAGAAGGAGGGAAAGTCAGATATGCTATCATTGCTGCTTCGGTCTAATTGTAAAAGGAACTGCCTTGGGATTTGGAAATAAATGCATTGAAAGCAATAAAGAATACAGGCATTTATTCCAATAACTAGCCAAAAATGTGTATTCCAGCATTGAAAATAGATTCAAATCTTTCAATCTTGAGGTTAAAAAATAAAAACATGAAAATGATCAACAAGCAGTTCACAGTTATGAATGTGACATTTTGCATTCCAAATCTTATCTCTGTTGTCTGCTAGATCAAACAGCTGCAGTAAACTTGGATGAAACCAGAAGCTAATGCAACTAACCAACTATTAATACAGATTAGATGGTGATTTTCTGGAACCAATAAGATGTTTTTTCAGATAGTAAGATTTCGATTTGTATTGAATTGCCCATTACAATTCTCGTGCTTCAGGCTGGCTTATATTACACACTGTGCACGCCTCACCATGCAGTTTCTTTTCCGTTCCCTTCTCCCCTCTATAGACACATCATAGTGCCCAACCTTATTTCTCTACATTTACACAAATAAGACAGCAGGAGCTGCAGCAGGGGAGCCAATCTGGCTGTCTTGAATATGGGAATATGATAAATTCCGGGCTGAACTAAAAAGCTACCTGGTCTGTTTTGCAGATTCGGAATTTGGTTCCCATGAGGCCGAGGTAGACTTTGCCTTTGTGGCCGCGGAGATCCACGTAGCCACGCTTGCCGGAGCTGCGTTTACAGGGTGTTTGCAAAACAGAGGTGTGGGACTTCAGAGCAGCCTGCAGTACCTCCAGCCATTCCTGACGTTCTCCTGAGTGTGGGACACAGGGGGTGGGGGAGGGGGCGGTTAACAATACGAATGTGTGAGCGAGCATGCATCAGGAAGTGAAACAAAAAGACACAGACTGAGAGCTGAATTATATTAGGTCTCTTTCTCCCAGGTGAGAAGTATGCAAGAACGTACAAGGGTAAATATATTACACACTTTTTTATGCACATTTCTCGTGTATGCATAGAAAGACACACTGGCAATAGGGAATTAAATGCAGGCGAAGAGGCATAATATTGCTGGCATACTTTTAGAAAGTTTTGAATCTGCAAATGAAGCCTGCTAGCGAAAGCCCCAGCGTCTCATTGGCTAGAATGTGTGCGTGTGGTGATTGGAAGCGAGAGAATAAAATGCTCTCTAGGGGGTTATTTAAATGGGACCACAGGGGCTCCCACATGGAAGCCAAGAACATAATAACAGCTGGATGCCCCCATTCTCTGCAGGTCTACAGCACCTGGTATGTTTCAAAGAGAAAAGACACAATGAGAATAAGAGCAAAGATGTAATGAACCAGGTAAAAGAAGACTATATGAAACTATAATTCTTGACGATTGAATTATTGATAGGCCTTGATATGGATATATTTCATTAATACTGAGCACCCAGTTGAAATGCGGGTCTGTTATTAGATCAGACGAACAGCGAGAGCAAATATTCTGAGACCATTAGTGAAAATGTTTTAATCTTTTTTTTTTTTTATTTAATGCCATGTTTGTATAACCATGTATACCGAGTAAGTGTAAGTTAGATGAGCTAATTGTGACTCAATGACATCCTGATATGTTGGAACAGGTATCTAGAGCCATTTTCACTGTAGCCATTCTCAAACATGACAATTGTGGTGGTCCCACAGTTTCAGTTTAGTCCTTGGAGATCTTGGTCATCCTCCGAGCGGTGTGACATGATCTCATTGGCTTCCAGGACAATCTGCATGTATGCGTGTACATTATCCGTCTTCCAATCAGTTAAGAATGTCTTCCACCCACCAAGCCAGTTTACGAAATGAGACTTTCTTCATGAGCTATGAGCTACAGTCATCAAAGTAGAATGAGGTCCTAATAATGTGACTCAACACATAGTCTGTACTTACAATTACAATTTGAGTGAAATGAAAATCACTTAAAAATTACATAAATTTTGATAGTTCTTAGTATTTGGTAGGTTCTTTTACTGTAATGACATCATGCACTTGACCTGACATGGACATCAGCATAGTTTTACAATATTTGAATGAGTCTATTTGGATTTTACCACATGATACAATTTCTCTAAGCTTAAGCTTAGCATCTCCAACTGTGTTTCCCCACAGTACAGTAGTCACAAATACACATTTTCAGTAAAAATACACCCTCATCTGAACTAATAAAACATACAACAGGGCTGAGACACACGTTTGCCAAGCGTTTGCCCTGGAGAACATTCAAAGCAACCCTAGTTTAATCAGTGCCAAGCAGCTAAACCTCAAAGCACAAAACTCCTAGCCCAAGAAAGCTCTGCAGTCTAACTCGATGCCAAAACTCTACCATTTAGTGATGTTCCCATGAAGACTGGATCATCTCCACTATTTTACTGCACGGTTTTGGCTTGCCGTGGCATTCTGCCACATGTCTGGTCTTCATGAAAAGGCAGCATAAAAACACACGGCTCAGACTACTGCTGGAGAATTTATAAAAGAAGCATTTAGGAAGGTACAGCTTTGATTAAGTGTTTTTTATTTGGAGATTTCTGAAAGTCACTTAAAGTTGCTGATAACACTTCATAACTACATGTCTGAGATGTGCATTATTTCTGTTACAGGCAGTTATATCATAGCGGTTAGGGTAATGAGCTTTTATCCACAAGCTATTCA
>JAYDZG010000036.1:14712925-14729003 GCA_034509265.1 Microcambeva bendego
TATCATCTTATTACTCGATTAATTGCTGGAATAACCATAGTAAGCATATAGTAACAGTAGTAAAACTGCCCACCACTGCTAAGCATTTGAGCACAATTACACAATAAGCCTCATTACATTGAAAACAATGAGATGAGATGGCACAATGCACTAGCTGTCACTGTTAAGGGTGAATTTTAAATAAATTACATTTGTACACATGAATACAAATTCAAAACCATTGTTAATTCATTTACATTTGAAAAGAGCTTAATATGTTGCTTTGTCTTTTTGTGTGAGACTGAGACTACCTTCACTGCTAGGGGCTCTGTCATTATTCTGTCAAAATATAGGTCAAATATAATGTTTCTTACTAGGCAGCATTTTAAGGCATCTATGAAGCAGAATAGCCTTATTCTTAAGAGTGCATGTATGATAATAAAAGGTCAAATGCTGTCTACGGTAAGACATCAACAGGTGTTTGAACACCCCGTCTTACACTACCATGTTAATTCTAGTGTTTTCTTTAGTCTACAGAGTTTAGAAGGCAACAGAGACTGCGTACAGTGCACGTTAATTAAAATCTGAATTCACTGCTGAATGCTTCCATTTAAATTCCTGATTTCCCCCGCCTCTATGACAGCTGTCTCCCACAAACATTTATAATGTGTCTCCACAGGACAATAAGACGGCTCTCCTGGTACATTTATAAACACATCCACAGAGCCCAAACCCCCAATGTACATAACAAGAGCCTCAAAGCCCTCCACAATTTTCTATAGTCTGCAAACTAGGCTTTCCCATGCATAAGATAACAAGGAGCTTCCGCTGAGACAGCAGCATCACTGGTCTTCTACACCTCCCATGATATCCCCCAATCTATTACACATTCAGTGGGCTAAATCGTGACACCACGGAATCCCTCAATAATATAGCTTAAACAAAAAAAGCAAATAAAGCAGAAATGAATTTGAGCATACCTCTTTGTTTGACACTGCAGGGAGCTTCTGTGCTGCCTTGCTGTTCCGTGTTGGATTTTGCAGAAACACTCCTGTGAATAAGTAGATGTTTATTTTTATTCAAACATCTACTCAGACCCAGAACTAGCAAATTCACAGTGCTTTTTTAATCAAGTCAGTGCAGTGGAATAAAGTAGTTTAAACTTTAAAATTTGACAACATTTGAACTAGAGTACACTCAACTCAGAGAAACCTTTTTAATCATCGTCTTTCAAATTTATCAACCATGTAGGATTTTCAGTTGGGTAGCTTTAAGTTAAAGTAAAATTGGAGTTCTCTACGAAATGAAAAAACAAAAAAGCATTCAGCGATAGTAAGTTTGTGCCCACAGGAATCC
Source organism: Microcambeva bendego (assembly GCA_034509265.1). Lineage (NCBI taxonomy): Eukaryota > Metazoa > Chordata > Actinopteri > Siluriformes > Trichomycteridae > Microcambeva > Microcambeva bendego. The sequence continues at coordinate 14,714,261 of JAYDZG010000036.1, forward strand.
ACAGGCTTCAGCTGCCCCTGCATTTACTACATCCATAAATAAAGAACAATACTAGGCATGTGCAATTCTAAGTTTATGAATTTGAGCAGTCAGCGTCCTTCTCACAAAGCTTAATATGACTAACATACCAATGATGAGTCACCAAAAATTGTGTTTTAGCCCATTGTTAGTATTTTACAACCATGTTCCTATTACATGCATACATCTCTCAAACAGGATACCCTGTTATATATAATCACACCAGAGGCATTGTACTTATTGTATAATAAAGAGCAAGGTTACAGTAGTAAGAAAATGGGTGCAATGCAAAAACGCAGGAGAAGAGAGTAAATCTATTACTTAACAACCAACGCACAACAGGAAGTAGAGGAATCGCTGACTGGAATATAACAAAAGTTTGAATAGGGCCACAGACTAGTTCTGCAGCAGTTGTATGGACTGCAAATCAAAACAGGAACTAAAGGAGCATATGGACAAGTGGTTTGTTTGGTGCAAGAAAGGCTGAAGCTTATGACCAGAAGAATACATTTCACATTTAGCAGACATTTTTTATCCAAAGCGACTTACATAAAAATATACAGGTCTGAGCAACTGTTAGTTAAGAGACTTGCTCAAGGGCCCAACAGCAGCAACCTTCTGATTACTAGTCCAGTGCCTTACCCACTAACCGCTACTGCTTAAGTGAATCAGCATTGTGTACAGAGTTACACCAAAATCACCCCATAACCACCATGACACCGCTGTGTTTAGTCGTAATTGTAAGTAGTGTTGGAAAAACATGTCCGCTAAAGGCTGAAAATGTCTGATGTAAATCAGATATACAGAGGCAGCAACTGTATCAGTTATGAGAAATTACAGAAATTACAAAATCCATAGCTACTAAGTTAGGCCTATGCATTGATAAAGTAATTAATTTCGCAAACATACATTTCTTAACTTTATACTTTTTTTAAAAGCAGTAATGGGGTAACAACCTACCAGTCTGATGATGGCAGGACAGTGTGATCTGGAATATCTGGCACGGGTCTGTGACGTAGCTTATAAGAGCGTGTGGACCTTGGAGCAGTAGATGCAAAAATGGCAGTACTTTCATATATATCATTGTCCACCATCACTCCCCGGAAGCTTCCAGGGCCTTCTACGGGTAAACCTTCTGTTATACATGGCTCTTCTGAAGAAGGGGTGGGCAGCAAGAGGGAAGTATGGGAATCATCGCTACCATGCAATGACATGGAGATAGTGTCTGAAGAGGCAATTTTTTCATGATTTCTTGGCAGTGTGTGGGGAAGCGAGCCTCCTGAACCGACCTTACTTTCAAAAAGACTTTGCGTTTCAGCCAAATTTTGTTTTTCTCCCGTGTTGCCCTTCTGGAGACCTTGAGCAGGGGTTAGACTCTTTCTGTTCTTGAAGATGGTTCTAGGAAAAGGAACAGGTTTCCTCCTTTCTTGAAGCTTTTCAGAAACGTCCTTATCTTCGGCTCCCACTGTGAGGAACTCGAGGCTGTTCAGGATCCTCCGCCGATGCCCAGTGGGGAAGTGACCCACTTGCAGAATCTTCTCCTCAGTTAGTCCCCTGCAGTCTGCCAGAGTGTGGTACCCTGCCTGAGCAAAGCTGGAGGCATACTGAGACAGGTGGAGGCTGTAGAGCCAGAGAGAGATTTCCTCCTGTAGGTCCAGGGGAAAGAAGGGAGGGAAGCCATCAACATCTTCACTGGTCATGACAGTGATAGGATGGCTAGAAGTGCTAGCATTTGGTAAGGATGTTCAGGGTGGTTGCCATGTGTTGAGAATCCCGATCAAAATAGAACACCACTTTCTAGAAGAGGTAAGCAGTTGTAAATAGGTTAATGATTAAAAATGACAAGCTTAAAACTAATAATGCTATTATTTTCTTAAAACAATATAGCCAGTCAACCACTATTTGCCTTTTTAAATATTAGTTGAGCTAAATAAGCAGATGATTAAACACCTACCTAAACATAACCTGCCAAAATAAGTTTGTAATTGTGATTTAGGCCCTGTAGTTAGTTATAACTGTTCCTCCTTCTATACATACTAAAACAGAAGTATCTGGAGCTAGATGTCTTGTTTTTAATTACTTATTGATGCTTCTCTAGCTTTAACATGCTCATCACCCTTCCAAAATCTATTGCCCAAGATTTGAGTAAATACTCAATGCAATTACATTTTAAAATGTTTCCCATTTCCCAGCAAGTCTGCAGTTCTCTGTCCAGAGACAAGACTTTCCGAACATCATAGTAGTCAACAGTGGCAAAGTGTGGGTCGATAACTAGGCCAGTTCAATAAATTCCTCTCTGTGGTTAAACAGCACAGTCATGTAGTGTCATGCACTAAACTTGAGAACTACATACACATTGAATTGTGACTTATACAAACATTTCAGTTTGTCTTTATTTATATGCATATATTTGAAGTTAAGAAGTATACAAAGTATATACGATTTATAAATTTAGGTTCAACAGAATGGGAAAAGAAAAAAATCACAAAAATACAAGGATCAATCTTAAACCAGTTTTGAAGAGAAAGTGACTTTTTACCATGTCTGCAAATTCATTCAAGTTTTGTTTTTTTATCTGTGGGGTCTACACAATGTCCAACTTAATAATCCATAATTTATGCTCCTGTAATTCTTAATTCATTTAAGATCCTATGTACTTCGTATTTTCATATAGAAGTACAAAGTCAAAAGAGATCATGTTCAAATTAAAGATTATATAATGAAGAAATAGAACATTAGAGGGAATGTCTTATCGCAAAATAACATCATGGCTGTGATTTGGTCGGCGAGTGCCGTAGATCATCACACGGTGATGTCTTTTTGCGGTGACACACAACCTTGAGTGTTCTATTGCATTCATACAACAGTATTTTACAAAAATAACAAGACAATGAATCAAAGAAGCCCATAATTGCATACTGAATGCTTTAACACAGACAATACCTTCCACCAAAAACTAGTTCCACAACTTCAGTTCCAGTGTGTTCAGCTGTTCTACCATCACTGGAGCCCAGCATGCAGTGGTTAGTGCATCAGAATTTGATGTGCAGTTGCAATCTTCTTCAGAGTCTGACCAAATGTGCTCCAAGTCAAATGTTATCTTAAAGTCATCCATTTCATTCATTTCTCATTTTGTATAAACACAAATACAAAACAACTAGCAGTTTGTGTGCATAAACTTTGCAGTTACTGTGGGACATATGAATCGTCACTTAGAAACATGTCACTCCTTACACATCAACAGAGTAATAAAGTTGGTGCGAAAAAGCATGCTGATATCACAAAATATAAGCAAGGCTGGAGCGCTTCTCAACCAATCAGACTGTAAGGTTGGAACTACCTGGGGTATAAACTTAAAATATATAAATTTACTAAAGTAATGGGATAAATAACTTATCTCAATTGGGTTTCACTACCCTCTGGTCAAAACTAGGCATCAGTCCTATCAAGTTTCAAAGATTTATTTTTTAGGTGAGGTAAATAATAGATATAAGAATGTTATCACACTACTGGAATCCTGAAATATCACAGTATATGCTTCTGCATTTCTCTCAAAACCACTTCTTCTATTAGGCTTAAAGTATACAGATGTGGCCAGAAGTTTTGAGAAAGGAACACATTTTGGTTTTCAAAAAGTTTGCTGTCTCCGTTTTTTAGAACCATTTGTCAGATTTTTATATTGTATAGTGAAGAACAATTATAAGCATTCCATACATTGTTCAATGTTTTATTCACAAATATATCCAGCTTAAGCTAAGACTTAACTTTACTCAGGGCATTCCAAAAACATGCAGATGAGGTGAATTGGAGATACATAATTGTCAACGACTGTGATATAAACCTGTGAGTTGATTAATCTTGTGTAATGTCATGAATGTAAAACAGGACATTACAATCCCGATAAACAAACAAACAAACTTCACAATCTAGAGTTAATACAATGGCACCATAGAAACTGAGGCAGCAAACATTGTGAAAACCAATATTTGGCCATTCTTAAAACTTTTGGCCAAGAATATAGTATTCAATACAACACTGATATACTGCAAAAAAGTATCATCTCATTTAATTATAAGTGACAACATAGTCAAAACTATCTACATGCAGCATAGTGAAATATTTATTCTGTACCCATTTAAAATCTAGAAAAGAGCAAACTACTTATAGCAGCATTAAAATACTAGAGTTGACAGTACTAAACAATCATAAAAGTAACAATCATAAAAACAAAAAAAAATATTTTAATGCAAAATAAACATTTTATGAAAAAAAAAAATACAAAGCAAGTATTTAACGACCCACATGCTATAGAGACAGGCAGAGGGTGCTCAGTATATCCTTATGTCATTGTAGAGCAGACATAATTCCTTTTTCTTTTGGGTTAATTTGTGGATCCTAATGACTAACGACTGTCAGTTCTGAAAGGTTGGTATTCTTTAGCTTCTAGTTTGAGTTATGAGGTCAATGTTTTTGTTTGCTGCACTTGGAGTATTTTTCTACCTTGGTAATGTATCTTGCATCTTCTGACCTCACAGGTGCATGGCTTTATCTGGCACACAACCCAATCACTACACTATTCAAATACATTTAACCAAAATCTACACCCTATGCATCAGACCCTGGTTTTCAGTCAAACCACAGATTATTTCTCAAGACCAGATCTTTATCTTTAAGTACAAAATGCGATAATCCAGAATAAAAAAACCTTCTTATTTCTGCACTCAAGTTAATGATTAAAGTCTTAGATGTGTAGAATAGGGACATCCTATGTGGCACACATACATTACCCATGCTATTACTTTTATAAAGTAACTTTAATGAAAAGGCAGTGCAGAAATTTGAGGTTCCAATTCACCCCAAAGATACACACACCTAGCTTAGATAGTTCAGATTGTCCATAGGGGTTAAATAGTAACCTTTAAAAAGCCAGTAACAGTTCATCAGTAATTTAAAGATGAGCTGATACTTGTATTACAACCACAAAAATGTACCAGTTATCCAGTAGCTAAGTCATTCATAACTTCTTAACATTATAAAAGATTCTTGGTCTTATGCTTGACTGCTAAAGGTGAAAATATTTGTTCCTCTCGGCTCACATCCTGAGCATGCAGTAACATGCAACAACAAGTTACACAAGCTCAGTTTAAGACGTGTTAGTCCTTGCAAGTTACTCTGCATCTTAGCGTACCTTCAACCAAGCCCCCTTTAACAAGTTTTAGTTCCTTAAATTATTTACATTTAATATAATTTGTTTAAAATTGCCAGTTATTACAGAGATGAAAAAGAAAATGCAGCTGAATGGGCTGCACTGACGGAAAATGCACACATTGATCAGAAACCATTTGTTAGATTCCATGAAACCGGTGAGTGGCCTTAACATTAATAATAAAAGTTTACTTATGGGTGCTTGAATATTAAATATAATTATTAAAATGAACTGTTTAACATTTAACGTGGAGGCAAAAATCATATACATGCTAGCTCTTTGAAGTGAAACTTTGTTCAGGACCGATTTGCATCAGATTTGTTGATGAAATTTCACATCTGTTATTTATGTCCGTCAACCTACAAATAAATCTTTGAGCCACTTCTAGGAAAAAATGCTTTAAAATCACTATGCTGTTCCTACAAATAACATAATATCCCATAATGGTAAATGTCCTGGAGAAGGTGTCCAATTATACATTGTAGAAACCATTGTCTGACCATTATATTAAAGTAAACCAATAGCCATTGTAGAATTTGTCATCACTGAACTGCTCTGTAGAGACAACAGAATACAAAAATGCAAATTCAATGGTTTGAATTTTTCAAGATTTTTTGAATTTAGAATTTTTCATTTTGCTAAAATGAACAAACGACCTTGTTCAAGTGCCATCTAGAGCAATGAAAAACATTATGCTGGTCCAGATTTTTCTGCAGATTTCAAAAATTGCATTCTGAAGCAAAAAATTCAAATAAAGTCTCAGAATGCAATACCATTCACGACCAATATAAAGGGCAACTGTACATCGATTGTAATGAGGATAGAGTCTTCATGTTTTAATCCCAGTATTTGTAACAGTAATAAAATTACAGGTTGTAGCTGTATTTAGCCACTGTGTAACTATTTGAACATGGCAAGGTTTGGCAATTGATTAATAAAAAAACCTTCTGTGCCCAACTTTACTTAGTATCAGTATTTTAAGAAGTAGTATCTGAGTGGCCTTTGCTATGATCATTCAAACAATTGATGAGAAAAACATGCAGTACTGGTCAATACCTAATTTTTTAATTATCCAAAAAGGCATAAATGGTGCAATTACAATGGCTGATAAAAACCCCATCTTGTTTTTTTAATGTTTTTGTACTCCCTCTGTCACACAGTGCAATAAAAGTGGAAAAAGATTTACAGCCAAACTTTTGGCATGTCTTTAAAGATACGCACCAAAACCGAAGCTTGCCATGTCTGAACAGTAATACAGTGATTAAAAACAATCAGAACATATAATTTTATCACTGTTGTTGATAAATCTTAAATAAACCAAAAATGATAATGCTGCAGTAAAACTGCAGAAATAATCTGGACAAGAACATTTTTTGTTGCTCTAGCTGCTACAGGCAAAAGTAATGGGACCTTGAACATGGTCGTTAGTTTGTCTTTGCAATGGGTACCAGAAACCTTAACATTTTCAAATCACCATATCCCAAGGCGTAATTGTGATAGAACAGTAATATTTGCCATTTTCGTAGCTGTGATGGTACAAACTTATGTACAAAAAAATCATCAAATTCTGAGATGGTCGAGTGTGTCCGACTCCCAAATTCTGTTGAATTGACATGGAATGACCCAGACACAATTGGCTGTGTCTGACGCATGGTTACCACCCTGTAATGGACTGGCCCTCTGTCTAGGGTGTTCCTAAAAAACAAAATGTATCTTACTCTCAGGACATAGAAGTCTGAGGTGCAGAACTGCTTTTTGACACAATCAATTTGCTCACTCTGTACGATGACCACAGGCCCCTATGTAACTGATAATGTTTGTACTTCAACAAACACTTCATTTGGCTTGTGACTCAGGAAACCTTGGGGCAAGCCAGAAAGTCTCTGTTTCATTTAGCAGTTTCATTTTTAATTACATAATTCATGTTTTTAATTATATAATTAAGTATTTTTATTAATGAGCTTAATAAAGCTAACTCTATTGTCAAATAGGTGTGTTAAATTCTGCTAGATATCAGTTTTTTTGCCTGGTTGTCGATCAGGGAAATTAAAACATGTTATTGGGCAGTGCGTCCTGTGGCACAATTGTCAAACTCTAGGCCCCACATTCAGCCCACCACGTCATGTTATGTGACCTGTGAAAGCTTAAAAGACATGCGATTGTTGTTATTCTTCGAGTAGTTTCAGAGACGCACAGTATTAAATCCCAATGCGGCTCCTATGCCCTTAAGCAGCAAATGGTTACATTGTCGTCAAACTTTGACCTTAGCTGAGAAGGCTACTTTTTAATGGCAGAAGAGGGTAAACCAGCATTAACAAAAGTATACAAGTATGTTCCAGAATTTCAATTGCAAATTTACCATAACGCTGTTAATATAGCAATTAGTATTTCAAGACAAAACACTATTAGTGCTATTTTATGCTTGGTTTCATTTCATTTGGTGCTAGCTCTGTAAACATTGACTACAGTTATGTGCTTGCATTTAGCAAGTATCCTAAGTTTCATATTCGTTTTGTTGTTTTTATTTTGTATTTTTACTTCATTGAGAATAACAGTGTAATTAGCAATTTAGAAGAACACGAAATGACGTTAAAATGTAGAAAACAATAAAGAAATGCCTTGAAGTACTGCATATTATCCATCCTATACAATTGCAAATTTGTTACCATATGTTTTGTAATTGTGTTATGTGTTGAGTTCAGTTTGTTTAACTACTGGCAGATCATATTTCAAACTGATGTGGTTACTTTAGAGCTAAACCATTTCTCAGGCACTAGAAGTAATAAAGCAGGGGTGGCTTAATTGCAAGACAGAAACATCCAATTATTTAACTAATGATACCTATTGGTCTACAATTTATACATTTATTTTCGAGCTTCTGGCAAAATTCTGGTCAGAGCACCAAACACAGTCAGTTAACGATTGTCTTTTACAGAATGTAAAACGGCTTTTATAAGAGCGTTTTTTCAAGCAAATTTTATCCCAGTATAAAGTGACAGTTTGGGATTTTTTTTAATCAAGCTTGGCAAAAGGAACACACTTTTAGAATTGGATGTGCACATAATATTGGACCTTCAAGTTGCTTATAAATTACATTAAGAAATGTGCCATTTCTGCCTTGTTAGGAACTCCCAGCAATAAATGTGTCTTTTAATGCAAGTCTGTCCCATTATAATAACTAACAGTTTGAACTGAGAGAAAATTGTTTACTCAGTGTTTTTTTAAATGGTTGTAAAAAACAGGATATTTAATTAATTTTCATAAGCCTCAAATTGTTCTATTGCTCTTAATACATTAAATATTATACGGACAGAAGTAAGTTTTGATATATTTATACCACATCTTATTCTCTACAATCACAACCACAGTGGAACAAAGTCCAACTGAACATCATTGTCAAAGTTTTGCTTCATATTACCAATCTTCCATTTCAAACAACACTCAACTAAAATGGCAGTTGGTACTGCTCCATCTTATGTATTAAAATGTCTTAAACCAAAATCTATGCACCATTACGTTTTATTGGTTCAGAACAAACTATAACCTTTGGAGCAACACATCACATCATTTTAAATTGTGGAACTACACATTACCCTCTACCAGAAAATCACGTTGGGTGATGTCTAGTCATCAGCTGATGACATGAAGCTCACACTTAAGGGACAGTTTAAACTAGCTTTACTCTTCATGTAAACAATTGAAGGAAACCAGAGTACCTGGAGGAAGTCTATATCAAATTTATCTCCAAGCATTATCTAGCAATGTATTTATTTGTGATTAATTGAAAAACCTTTATCTTCAAATTACTTCTTTAATGTCTCAACACCTCATACACATACACCTCATACTCATACATTCTTGTAGTTTCTTGATTGTCTGTAGTTTTTATTTTGTACAGAGCTCTGCACCTATAGCCCAAAATGTGAATTACACATGCTATTGTTTACAGTTATGAATGAATGTGTGTTTTATAAAGTATACGTGTTATGACTGTCCATGTCGTATTTTGTGCACTGAAGGCATCTGTATAACCATAAGTTAAATTCCTTGAATGTGTGAGCATACCTGTGGGGACTCGTCTGACATGCCTACTGTTCATAAGCAGTGTTCTTTAGTATTGTAGTTTTTGTAAAGTAAAACGTTATTGGTTGAATTGGCTCTCAGTTTCCTAAAAGTTTAGAATCGGAGTGGACTCCAGCTATCTGGAATCGACTATGCAGTGACTATACTATCGTGTGTCAACCTGAATGAACTTCCCAGGTGAGAGGAAATTCACGAAGTGTTTGCTTAAGGAGCGTCAACATTAATAAGGAGAAGAATGTCCGCCTGAAACGGACTTTACACAGAGCTGTAACATAAGTGAAACCGAAAAATTAAAACTTCCACGCCGGACAGTGTATTGAAAAGAATCGCTACTTACCCAAATGACGGAAACTGTTTCCCCCTTAATCCGCGTCAGTCGTTTTTCTGTGCTTGTCTAACCTCGTATTTAACTTTTCTTTTCAGTTTAACCACAAAACTCATGTCAGCGTGGTGTATTGTGGGTCATTGGCTGCAGCATCCACCCGTTCCGCCTTTCTCCGCTTTATAAACCGCCCCTACACGCAATCTTACCTGCGCTTGCAAACACTGCGCATTTTTACGCAACAATAAATGCAATTCTAAAATAAAAAATCAATACTGTTTAAAACGAACATTGCAGGGGTGATAACAGGCCTCTATTGCTAAACGGTGGTGCGTGTGTGAGTGTGTGTGTTTGGGATGTTGTAATGTCACCCCCCAGGCCACACATTCTGCTGCGCCATACTGTCCAGTTACACACAGAAACGGATTAACAGCTGTAAACATAAAATACCCAGCACTCTAGGAAGCAATCAAATACGGTTTATGAACACTTTTTGATTTATGAACTTTTTTAATTAAATAAATAAACTGTGCAACGTCTAAGCTTTGGTGGGAAATGCATGATGCTTGCTCAAAAACGTTTCTGACCAAAATAGCCGAAAACAATGATCTCATTGTATCTGTAAAACAGAGGAGGCATTCAAAATATTTCCCAGTCAGTCTTTTCTCAGATAAATCATGCTTCTCTAGCTTATGGAGCCACATCAGTTATTGTTCACTTCTCCACCTGCATAACGCAGACACAAAAATATTTCTGGTAAGGGTGCCCGTTTTGGGGGCTTTTGAAAATTCAACTGAAAATCCAGATGTACACCAACATTCTCATATCCGTACTTATTTTCCTTAGCTATATTCATCTTTTCAGTATTCGTTTAGTTTTTATAAACAAATATAGCTTACATTTTGGACGGATATGATTAGAAGGGCTTTGAGATGCTAATGATTAATAGGAAGAGACATGTTTATTACTTTTTTTAATGAATGCGGATTTATCAAGTGCTGAAATTTATCAACTCTAGTCAAATATTATTTGAATAGTGTTTGTAATGGCTTTGAGTATTGCATTATATTTCGATGGATTAAAGTTTTTTCTTTCTTTTACTGATGAACATTGATGTGTCTGACGGAATAATATACATGGTACCTATTTGGTCTAAACATCGTTTCATGTTTTGCTTGCTGTTTAGTTGGTGGTTATCCTCACCATTAATGCCAAACGCTTTTATATCACCTTTGTGTATAATAATTAACAGCAACGTTCGAACTGATGTATTATAAGTTTATTTTTGAGGCGTGTAGTTTTTTTTTATTAGATTGGTAATTTCCATGTTTGTCCCTTTTCGTAATGTCTCAAGATGACCACATGGTGGAGTCCTTACAATTGGTACGTTTAAAGTTACTGTTAAAAGTTTAGGGCTGTAAATTATGTCATGTCGTGTTATGTCATGCGTGTGTTATTTCTCTATAACTGTAAAAATAAACGCTTTTTTGTGACATAATTACTGCAACGTTAGCGCCGACTTAAGTGGAGGAGTTTCAAGACCCACTGTGACCATTACCATGTTGATGCTGTTTACTTGTTGTTGGTGGTGCTGTCTCTAATAATAATAAAATTTAGGCATATGAAAATGGACATACACTGAAAAAGGAAAAGGGTTGGATCCACTTAAAAAGTTACAATTGTTAATAACACATACATTAATTAGGTTTTATTTAATTAGGTTTAAAAGTTAGATTAACACATATTTCAGAAATGTTTTTTTTTATCATTTTACAATAATTAGTGAGCATTAATGCAACTTAAATTTATGGTCAACTTTAACTCGGTAAACTTTCCAAGTTTTCTAACAAAATGATTTTAGTTAAGGGTAAAATGCTACTCCTTAGCAATGTACTAGTATGGTTAGCTAAAGAAACAAAACACTTGAACATGATGCTTTTAAAAAAAAGAAATCTTTATTTTGCAGAATTTGTATTTAAACTGTTTAAGTCACCAGAATGGCTTTTTAAACAGATATGAATAGATTGAATAACATGTTGAATGATTTTTCTTCCCAAAAGTTATTGGGACAAAAATGTGGATTTGTTTAACTCTAAATGTAACAGGTTGTCCACAATGGCAAATTGAGTGAAACAAAGTTTACTTAAATTATGCATATCCCACTTAAATCAGAAAAGTTTGAATCAGTCTTTACCCACCTGACAGTCAGCACTGTTAAGTTGTTTATAAATATAAATACATTTAAAAAAATAAATAAAATTTGCACACCCATTTACATGTGCACTTACTCACATAGTTTATGAAGAAGGGAAAATACATCATTTTATTTTGATGGTTTTATTAGGATTTTATCATCATGTTTTACACTGTGGTCATGACAGGAAACGATTACTGATAACTCATGAGTTTATATCAAACATAGTCATTAACAATTTTGTCTCTTCACTTTCCCTCACTTGAATGTTTTTGGACAAGAGGAAACGGAGGTCCCTGAGGAAAACCTCACAGACACTGGGAAAACATGCAAACTCCAAGAATGGGTCCAGCTCTGCTTTATAATTAACAACCTAAAACAAACAAATTAAATACACAGTGAGTTTTTGGGGTCTCACGATTCTCCCTGTGTCTTGGTGGGTTTCCTCCCATAGTTTAAATATGTGCAAGTGAGGTTTGAATGAATAGGAGACGCAGAATTGTCCATGTGTTTGATTTAAACTTGATAACTAATGAATCTTGTGTAATGAGCAACTACAATTTTTGTTATGAATGCAATGTGCACTGAATTAAAGTGTTACTGTTAGGCTTAAATTTTGGAAAACCTTTGGGGGAGTTCTCGTGCAGCTCCAGCTGCAGGATGATTTTCTCGCTCTCTTCAAATGTTAAACAAACAGATTTGAATTAGCTTGGTACATATATAAAACCTAGAAACAGGGCACAAACTGAGTCAGTCCACTTCCTCAGTAATTCCCCATTGTCATCAGGTGGCTCCTGCAGTCCTTCTCTCTTTTTCAGAAGGGTGAGCTGCTCAAGGTCCCTCGAAACATCTTATCCACCAGAATTCTAAAGTTCCATATATCACCTGGCTAGCATTACTTATTGCCATTTTATGTATAAACCTAGTGTTAAGTGGTGTATAAATATGTTTTAAAATACACGAAAGTACAAATTCACTGTACATTGATGATTGTTTTCTAAATCTAAAAAAATAAATCTAAAGAGATAACAACTTGTGGTGCAGCTTAGTGGGTAGCTCTGTTCCATCACAGCGAGAAGGTCCTGGGTTCGATCCCAAGGTGGGGTGATTTCTGTGCCAAATGGGTTTCTTCCAGGTACTCCGGTTTCCTCCCACAGTCCAAAGACATGCCACCAGGTTGATTGGAGACACTGAATTGTCCTGTAGGTACCCCATCCAGGGTGTTATCAGGTGCCTTGTGTCCATTGAAGATATGGGAAACTCCAGCACCCCAACCTGACCCTGATTAAGATAAGTGGTTGAAGAAAAATGAACACTTGTGGTGCAACCAAAGATGTGCATGTGGCATGCGAGTCCCGAACCAAAAAGATTATAAACGAATGTGAAATGTACTTACCTCAACATAAATACAATGCTTTCAGTAATTATAGTGTTGTTTTGGTTTTCATGTGCAATATACCTTGGCCTCTTGTGTATTCATGCCTTCAACACAGGGGTATTCCTGAAAGTCTTCACCAGGTTTGCACACACTGTAGCTGGTATTTTGGCCCATTTCTCCATGCAGATCTCCTCTAGAGCAGGGGTGTTTTTGGGCTGGTGCTATGCCACACAGACTTTCAACTCTCTCCACAAATGTTCTACTGGGTTGAGGTCTGGTGAGTGGCTAGGCCACTCCAGGACCTTGAAATGCTTTTTAAGGAGCCCCTTCTTTGTTTCCCGAGTGGTGTGTTTGGGATCATTGTCATGCTGGAAGACTCAGCCACATTCCATCTTCATTGCTCTCACTGATGGAAGGAGAGTTTGGCCTAAAATCTCACAATACGTGGCCCCGTTCATTCTTTGCTGAACACAGATCAGTCGTCCTGTCTCATTTGCAGAAAAACAGCCCCAAAGCATGATGTTCCCACCCCCATGCTTCACAGTAGGCAAGATGTTCTTGAAAAATGTTCCTCTAAACATTTGATCATGGCCATGGTTGAGTTTGGAGTCTGAAAGTTTGAGGCTGTGGAGAGGTGTCATACAGATAACAAGAAAAAACAGGTGCCATAAATACAGGTGACGTGTGGAGGAGAGAAGAGCTTCTTAAAGAAAAAGTTACAGGTCAGTGAGAGCCAGAAATCTTGCTTGTTTATGAGTGACCAAATACTTTTCCACCATAATGTGATTTCCTGGATTTTTTTTTCTCATTTTGTTTCTCATATTGAAAGTGTACCCATGAAGAAAATTACAAACATATCTCGTCTTTCTAAGTGGCAGAACTTGCACAATCAGTGGCTGACTAAATACTTTTTGCAACACTGTACATATTAAATAAATTACCTCATAAATGAAATAAAAACTTGAGGATTTCTTTTCCATAATCTGAGAACTGTTACTAGAGCAACTAACGCTCAGAAACTTACCTGCTCCCTGGAAGGGTAACCTTTTGCTTGTGTAAGGTTTTAAATGCAAGTACCACAAAAAATGTTATTTTCACTATACCTCTTAGAACCTTTTAGAACCCTTCCGAACCTCTATTTGAATGGACTGTACCTTTCAGAACCTCTAAGGACCCATCTGAACATCTACTTGTACCTTCTGTAAATTTCAGAACTTCTGAGGTCATTTCTGAACCTCGCTGAGTACCCTCTGTAGCTCTCAGAACCTCTGAGGACCCCTTTAAAATAGAGGTTCATAAGGGTCTTCGGAGGTTTTGAGAGGTACATAAGGTACAAATAGAGGTTCAGAAATGTCTTCAGAGGTTCTGAGAGATACAAAGGGTACTAAGAGAGCTTAGGAAGGGTGCTCAGAGATTGTGAGAGATACAGAGGGTACTCTAAGAGGTTCAGAAGGGTCCTCAGAGGTTCTGAGAGGCACAGAGGGTACTCAGTGAGGTTCAGAAAGGTCCTCAAAGAATCTGAGAGGTACAGAGGGAGATCGG
>JAYDZG010000036.1:14749441-14767464 GCA_034509265.1 Microcambeva bendego
GGTCTTAAAAAACTCTGTGTAAGGACCTAGATGGAAAGGCGTGTGTTGAAAAGGTTCCGCTAAGGTCGGAAGAGAAATCTATTTAGCTACATTGGGAGAAAATGTTCCTTCATTGTTTGTTATATTCAACTTGGCAAACATTTCTCAATACAGGGTCATACATTAACGTATGGCTAATGTGACTATATGCTGTATGTCCATGGTTGAATTTCACATTGTTCTATATGAATAAGATGATGAATTTACATATATATTGTGGAACTTGATAACTTTCTCTTTTTCTCTTGGTCAGGTGCACGTTGTTCACGTGACTATCCTGCAGTGGGCAGCAGCGGACGGAAGCGCGGTAGAGGTGGCAAGAGGTTAAAACATCAAGAGAAATCGGACCAAAGCAGCTCTTTAGGTCAATCTGGGGCAGCAGGCAGCCTCTCCACTGGACTTCCTGTGCAGAACGGCACTCCCAGTTCTTTTCCTGTGCCACCTCCAACCACCTCTTCCTCCTGGCCGCCTTCAGTGGGTTCTCAGAACAGCCTGCCCTCTGTGCCCTACCCACCAGGCGTGTTTCCGATCTACTCACTTTTTCCACCTCTGTCTCATCCCATCACGGACCCCTCTATGCAGACTGGCTTCCGCTTCCCTATTCAGAATCCTCAAATGGCACCTCCCATGGTCCCCCCTATGATGGCACTGGTTCTGCCGAACTACATGTTTCCACAAATGGGCGCAACTATGGCCCAGCCCGGAACTGGCATCATGCCCCAGCCCTTCTACAACCCAAATGTTTCTTTTCCATACCCAACAGTAATTACTGCCTCTTCTGTACCGGTCCAGTCTGCTAACCAAGCCCCGAAAAATCCATCCCGCTGCAGCACGCCTCAATCCGGCAGCCAGAGGGACGGAGGCGTTGAGCGAGAAGGGGTGGAGTCTCCACTCTTCCAGTCCCGATGCTCCTCCCCTCTAAATTTGCTTCAGTTAGAGGAGTTGCCTTCTAACCGGCTTGAAGTAGGGACTGCACTTGGCTCTGGACCGCAGGCGATGCCTTCTGGGAGTGGACAAGGGGGTGGAGTTGGAGGACAGCCTTCAACCAATCAGAGAAGCACTGAAGGAGATTCCAAAGAGAATGAAAATGTAAGAAATTTGGTTTCTCATTAAGTAGAAGCGAAATACATGTACTTGATATGATCACTTGTAAGTTTTTACTCATCATTTACCTGTATGCTAACTTCTTTTATCTTCAGGGAGAAACTAATGAATCAAATCAAGATGCCATGTCCACCTCTAGTGATCTTCTGGACCTTCTGCTGCAGGAGGACTCTCGGTCAGGTACTGGTTCTGCTGCTTCAGGCTCGGGCTCCTCAGGCACAGGCTCCTCAGGATCTGGATTAGGTTCCTCAGGGTCGGGCTCTAATGGCTGCAGCTCCTCAGGAAGTGGAACTAGTAAGTTACTCTGCTATGATTGGGATGAGAGTATTTGTTTGCTAGTTGATGACTCAGAACTTAAATGAATTATGATAAAACACATGACATAATGCCCCAAATATATAAAGGAAAGACAAGCACACATGCCTAAAACCATTTAAAAAAATCTTACTCAAGACAACATGAGCAGTGTTAACCTACCTCCAAGATGCCTATAAGATACAATAAACTCAAACATTAGACAAAAATGCTACAATGTTTTAAATGTGGCATTGGAATCTGAACAGGATTGGTAGATAACACTGTGATGAAATACCCTAACTTTATCATGTCAGCGGATAGACATCTCACAACTAAGGGTCCTGAAGAAATGCAACCCTCACTAGTGGTAAAACACGAAGGAAGAAACTGGAATAGATGGAAGGATTTGTCTTTCAATTGTTCTTGTGGATCTGCAATGAAGACCAAATGAAACCCAAAGTCCCATTCAAAGCCCGGATAATCGAAATATAGCTCTCTTAATTTGGAAATAAGGAAAAAGAAAAGTTTTGGCTCATTCATTTATTCGTGAATGTAGAGAAATACAGCGTCAAGTCCACAACCAGTTACTTACGAATTGTCTTTTTTTGTATTTTTAAATCAGCACACATTTGACTGGTGTCGACATAGTAGCAGGCACCCGTTACAGATCATACATTCATTCCAGTACCCTATTTATTACCCCACTGTTGGAATGCAGCCTGCTCCAAACGAACATGCAGATGTGTAGGCCTGTAAAAACCCAAGAATGAAGATTAAATGTCCGTAAATGAAACCACAGAACTGTTCAGCATGTGGTTTACCTAATTATAGAGCTGGAATATCCTGGGAAGGGTGCCGATCTGTTCCGGGGCTTTTGCCACGCCTTGTAGACCTAGCCTATCATGTCTGAAGATATGTCAGGACAGCCGAGAGCAAAGCTGAGATTCGAGAAGTTGTCTCGCTGGACTACCATGAGCGCAATTAATACAAATAGATGTGTGTATTGAACATACTTTTTGTGTTTAATTAAGATATAAAATGCTTAATTAAAATAGAAAACACCCACCATGAAAAGTATTACTACAGTGGAGAATATTTTCTTACACACTGTTTTTAGATCAATTGTGCAGTGGCTGGGAAGCTGGAAAGTTTGCCATTGTAATTCCCACAGCTTGGATTAATAATCTTTCAAAATCCATTAATTTAATCCATCAATTAATTAGAACAGATAACACATTTGAATATACTCATTGTTTATAATGCCATTTTTCAAATCATCACAAAGCCTAGTACTGTCTGTGTTTTAAAAATCTCTGTCCACTGTGGCATTAATGCTTTGGTGTCTTGCAGGAAGCAGTCAGAGCAGCCACACCAGCAAGTACTTCGGCAGTGTAGACTCATCTGAGAATGATCATACTCGAAAGCAGACAGCAGGAGGCAATGGAGAGGCTCAGTTCATTAAATGTGTACTGCAGGATCCCATCTGGCTGCTCATGGCTAACACCGATGAAAAGATCATGATGACCTACCAGCTGCCCGTCAGGTTGTAAAATATCTTTACTTTCACGCCTCGATTTACAATTGCACAATGATATTTTATAAAATGACACATTTTTAAGCTAATGGTAGAAATTTTAGGGTGAAAGTGAGCCCATGATATGCTGGTGCTCAATTATTTTCTTTAACACTTATGTGCCAGGGACAAAGAGACCATACTGAGTGAGGACCGGGTGGCACTGAAGGCCATGCAGAAGCACCAGCCTCGTTTCACTGAGGAGCAAAAGCAGGAGCTGAGTCAGGTTCATCCCTGGATGCGGACCGGCCGCCTGCCTCGCGCCATCAACATACCGGTCAGTTTTCCTGCACTATAATACTACACCCCTAAGGGTGGGATGCTCACATTTAAAAACTCACCTTTGTCCAGAACCCTGGGTCACTCCAAACTAGAGATGTCACAAGAACCAATACTTTTGTACCAAGTCGATACCAAAGTTCTGAAAAAGATTCTGTTCTCGCTTCCATTTGCACTTGTGGGACTGTTTAGCGCTCACGAGATCTCTTTTATTAGCGATCGTGAGATCTTTTTTTTTTAACGCTCGCCTTAATTATTTGGGAAAATAACAATGTATTAACTAAATTGCATTTTTTTTGCTGGAAAAAAAATATACTAAATGAATGCATGTCAACATAAATGCTTTTATTTAAAAAAAAATTTCTTTTTGGTATCGAATTGAATTATACATTTCTGGTATCGTGACATCCCTACTGAAAACTACTTGAATGAGATTACTTGCAACCTATCAAAAATTGCAATTAACAAATCCTAAACTTTTATTGCCAGATTTAACAGTCAATTCTCTACTCAGAAGTTAAACGCGCATGTTGAATTCTGAACACTGGAAGGGTTAGACCAGACAGATCTTTATTATTATTCACTAGATACGCACTGCTTAGTGATGCATAAAAAACAGTTATATATTTTTACAATAGAGCCAATTTTCTCTTTTCTTCGTTTTCTACAGGCGTGTGTGGGCTGTAAATCTCCTCCCTTGTTGACTGCCGCTGCGCCCTTGGATGTTGAGGTGCACGAAATGGAACTATGTAGTGTACTGCATGTGACCGAAGATGGCTCCATGGCAGAGAAACACACCCAGCCAGATACTGCCATGGACCATGGCGTGGAGGAGGGCAGCAGTGAACTGCAGAGAAAAGAAGAGCAGGAAGAGGAAAAAAGGGCTGTTCTAACGGCACGAGCTAGAGGAATGGAAACGGCATCTGAGCAACGGCAAGTTTCTTCTCAGATGGAGGAGCAGACAGGAGCTGATATGAGCCACCGACTCTGAAATACTCCACACTTGTGAGAGAGATGACACAAACCTTTAAGAGTCCTGAAAACACCAGCAGTTGTTTGTGACGTCTTGTAATGTGCACATTTGACACTAGGTGGACCGTTTCTGATCATATGTGGCTATTTTTGTAAAGGACTGTAGAGGAAGCCTGGTACTCTTTGGGCACAAATTGTACTTTTTTTCAATAATGTCATATATATATAGATTATGTTTTGTGTGTAACATTTGATGTTGAAGGATGAGGTTTTGTCTCTTTGCTCTTAAACAAAAGCACCTTTTCTCTTTACAAATAAATGCTTTTATTTTTTGTACAAGTTCTATAATGAATGTGAAACAATAAGGCCACTTTTGTCAGGCTGATGTAACAATGGCACTTTCACCATTCATCAGAAATGCACATTGTGTTCAGTTATTTTCAGAGCATCTCTGCCTGAAATTTAATCCAAATACGATTTTCCCCTCTAATGGTCATTTCACATAGTTTGAGTCTAAATACTTGGGTGAAAATTCGGTGTTCTTGGGTGAATCCACTGTTGGTTGATGTAGAAACTTTGAAATATTGGTAGATGGTTTTAAGATGACAATAAACCAGATTCACCCAAAATACAATTGTGAACAACACAAACTCTATATGCCCAATACAGTAAAAGACAACTGTGTGCACTAGAAAAAGAATATATTTTTTTTGTTGTTGTTTATTAAAAATATTTATTTGGATTTCTCGAGACCATTATAGGGTTAAATAATTCAAGTATAAATGTTTTATCCATCTTTGCCTTTATACAAATTCCTGGTTGCATAAATTACCGAAACTACAATTACAATTTCTGCCAGTCTGGTTTCTGATGGGTACCAGAGATGTCATTGTGAATTCAGCCTTGCACTTAACCTTTTCTCTGGGTCTCCTTGCAATATAAGGTCATTTCATCTGAAAGGCAGACATTCTGAATGAAATTATCATGTCTAGATATCTGGACTCGCATAGAAAATTGTAAAGACATGGGCTTGAGCATCTTTGAGTTCCCATCAAAATCATTGCTATTTGCAGATTAAGTTTACTTGTGCACTGACCAAACTTGCATGAATTCACAGGTGCACTTTATTTCAAGGGTTTCTGTATCACTGCTATCGGTCTTACACCAAAAAGTATTTAGCTTCATCACCCTTGTCTCCCAAAGAGCTTTAAATGATCAGGTGAAACTGTGAGTTCACTTCCTGTTTATTTGTGAAATCTTTAGTTTTAATTGATATTTAAACTTTAACACACAACCTTGTTGTGGGAATATACTGGACAGAAGATGGGTCATTACAAATGAACAGTAAGGTGCCTAATTAGTGAGAAGTTGATTTTGCAAGAAACCTAAAGGCAAAATCTCCAAAGGCTCATATAAGTTGTTTAGACATCTCAGAATCTCATGGTAGGTGATAATTGTGCAGTGAAATTCGTCCTCTGCATTTTAACCCAGTCCGTGCTGTGAAACACAAATACACACTAGTGAACACTAGAAGCAGTGAGCATACATGCACGTTTAGAAATTTGAAGCTTCGCCAGTATTTATGGGATTTGGTCGAAAGTAATAATCAGTAACATCACCAGTGGCAGCAACATGGGTGCATTCTGGGTATAAGAATGTGAGTGTGACTGGCGATGTGGACTACCATAGCAAGATTAGAAGGTTTAGAAACGCACTGGGGTGCCGGTGTGGTCTTTTGGGGGGGGGGAGACTAGCGGCTCGCCTTTATAGTTATATGTGCTTGGCAATCAGAGAAGAAAATGATAGGCTTAGTAAACACTGTGTAAAAAGCACTTAAAACCAAGGAGACAATCTACCTTTTTTCTTATGTCATTCGGTTTTATTCGTGTTGTGCTCAGCTTAAGTGATCCTCAACTGTTTTAAAATATTTTTGTGTATTTCTTTGTATGAAAATGAAATAAAACACTGGCAGTACGGTGAAAAAAATGAGCAACAATGATGTTAAAGTATGTGAAACATTTTGTAAAAAAAATGACTTTGACAACATGGGTCATCGTGGAAATTGTTCTTTCAACTGCTGCATGAATATGCATGTGGCATTTGGACAGTTTTTAAACTTAAGGCAACCTTCCTATTTATCTGACAATGGGGCCAGCACTAAAGGTGTAATTTTTTCCATCTGTGGTTAGATTCACCCAACACCATGCTTTTCTATATACTATATTTTTGTCCGAAATGGTGAGGATGCAGGGAGTAGGAATTGTCCTGTCTTAGAGTGTATATAGTCCAGACCATGTGGTTTCCACCTCTCTTGACTGCTAGAAGATGATTTAAAGGAATGAAGATTTTTATGTGATGGATGTCAAAGCAGTGGAGCTTTAGTGCAGCAGCCTCCAACCTTTTTTGCACTGATTAAGGGGGGCAGGAGGATTTGGTAACGTGCCCACAATTTATGTAAAAAGGAGCCTTTTATGTTAAAACAAGACAATGAGACATAACACCCAAAATAAAGGTAATAAAGTATTTTTTATTACTAATTTAGAATTATATAAATATAATTTATTCATTCTTTCTGTGTGGCCTGGTAATAAATAGTCCATGGTTGGAGACCACTGCATTAGTGGCTTAACGCTCAACCAAAAATATTTCTTACTGATGGCATTAAACAGTACAACACTTGTAGAAATTTAATGGATTTTTTTTATTCTTTATAAGTTGAAAACATTTTTGCCAAACCCTATTAAATTACCTTTGTAAAATTGCATTGCAACCAGCTGGTCGAGCTTTCGGCACAGGAGATTTTTGTCCCATTTTTTGTCTTGTCACAACTATTACCCAAATCAATCTAGCTTTAATTTATGTTTCTATTCAGGTGACCTCATTCTCTAGGGGTGACACAGTTGTTGAGTGTGTACTACATAGAAAAACTGGATGGCCTAAAATCCCTTGTCTCTGATGAGTTGAAGGCTTTCCTCCCCTTGTCTGTGTATTTCCTGTGATTATGGGGTATGAGGCTTCCTGTGAGCTCTCTCTGAAGTTTTGGGAAATGTTCCAACCCAGTTGTCCAGTAATAATGATTTGGCTTGAATGAAAGTCACTCAAATGTTTCGGCCTGTTAATGTCTGCTTAATTTAACATATATGTTCTATAAGTAACCACTATCAGTTTAATGTGTCCCGGACAGTGACATGAAAAACAGCTAGGCATGCACATTTGTTTTGTTTGGAAAATATGGTGGGTGGTACCAGGTCCTACTGTTTGGGCTTGAGCTGTTTTTAATTTAAGTATGCAGAAGCATAACACTGTCAATGACATCACATTTGGACATGAGTATGTTAGAAATACTTTGGGAAACCAACACTGGATGGCACCAGTACGCTTGCGCTGGGCCACACCTCCTCTATCCACTGTTATTTTTTATTTATTTATTTTAAAATAATTAATTTGATCTGGTAAAGAACATAACCATACAATTCTGGGTACAAAGTGAGAATACACCTTACACCAAGTACCATTCGAAGGGTCTACACCAAGGGACAAAAAGAGGAGTTAATCTGAGGCAGGGATCATACACAGGTCCTGTGTTTCCATGTGGTATCCACTCTTCCAGCTGTGTCACTGTCCTGGATTTAAGTTTTATAGGGTTTGGGGTAACTTTAAAAGCCAAAAAGGAAGTTAGTTTTTTTCTTATTTTGCTTTTCTAAACCTCAGACTCCTCTAGACTGGGACAAGAATGTGACTGAGCTTTAAAAAGGTCCTGACGTGGCCGCATGGTGGTTTTCCAGGCACAAACACTTGTGGCATGACAAGTAACACACACACATTCACATTTCAAGTGTAGCGATCTATAAAAAACACATGTACTGATTATGATCATTAAAACATGCTGGGGTCAAAAAGGCAGATTTAATAAGAAAGTAGATTCATTTCCCTTTTTCCAGCCAAACTCACAAGCCAGAGCCAAGCCAGTGCACAGGTGGACCGCAATTGCTGAGTTAAGGATGCCACATTTAAGATGAATAATCTGATCCTACTGTTCAGTTGAGTTCATTTTCTTTAACCCCCTTTAATCCTAATTAGGGTCGGAGAGGGGTACTGGAGCCTGACCATGCTGCCTGATCCTACTACTTATTTATAGTTTTTTTTAAATAATTAAACCAAAAATCTGTAGTTTCAGAAACGGAATCCAATAGGCCAGAGTCCAATAGGAATTGAGAAGAGAAGTGTTTAGCCATCCAATCTGTGGACATTCACTCCCACACGCAAACATTGGTATCGCTGTTTAAATACTGGATACATGAGCATTATACAAACACGGAGTGGAAAATTTAACTGTAATTCTCAACGTCCTCGGCAGCCCTTGATTAGGTGCAGCTCTGGCGCTGGTTAGGGTGTTGGGCTCATTTACACTTCTATACTTCCAAACCAACGACATCTGGGAGCCATGCACAATTTACCCAACACACCCTCTCTCACTTTTCTCAATCTCTCATTCGCATAACCTACCCTCAGCTGCTCCACGCCTCCTCCTGTCCCCTGTCCTCGGTCCCTAGCTTCGTCTGTTCCTCATTGAAAGCAAGGATGAAGGCTGGAGTATGTGTGTGGTGTGTGGGCTTCTTGTTTTTGGGATTCAGATGGGCAAAAGGACAAAGCCAAACCAACTTCTCAAGGTGAGTGTGTATGTGGAAATGCCTGAGTGAACTGGTGAGTGGGCCGGGGTGAATGCATACATTCATTATTCAGTAATCTGTGCTCCTGTGTTTGCAGGACTGAGTTCGTTACTATATCAATGCTGCTTCTTTTAACTTTAGCAGGGCATTATAGTTAGTTTTTCATTTTAATTTCAGGAAAAAAAAAATTTAAAGACATTTGCCAAAAAAAGGGAAAAACATACAAATAAAAATGTTATGTTACTTTACCTTTATCTTGCAGGGAAAGCTAAGTTGATTCGAGATTCAGTATGAAAAGTAAAATTAAAGAGAAACAGTCATGTTTGACAATGTTCAAAAAATAATAGATACTTCAAGATCCAGAAGAGTTTCTAAAAATGCTTTAAAATTGAAAAGTTTGGAATGTTTGTTTAAGAACAAAAGTACATATTGCTTGACTTCAAATATAAGATGAATCAAACCTAATTGTAAACATAAAAAAAAATGTTATACCTGCTGCACAATAAAGAAAGCAGGTGGGTCGGTCCAGATCATGTCTGTGTAGTTTGCATGTTCTCCCCGTTTCTGTGTGGGTTTACTCTAGGTGCTCCAGAGTAAACCCACAGGTATAATGAAGAGACGTGTTGATATCAAGGTCCTCTTTTTCTAGAAGCTCAATGCCAGGCCTCATTCTGCTCAAGGTACAACAGCATGGCTTTATAGATGAATAGTGCACAAAGAGGGGGATTAGATAAGGGCAACAAACATTGCATGGATTTGTATTCTTAATAACTAAACAATTAAACAGTTTATTTAAAAGGAAAAGTGATCTGTAGCAGCTTTTTAGTGTGTTGCAGACACCAATTTCTAAACTTGTTCAATAAAATTAAGTGGAAAATGTGGAAAAAGAACAACCCTGTTAGAACTTCTACATGCCACACATCTAAAATATCTTATTGATTGGAACAGGGCTTGTGAAAAGGCTGCTTTCCCTCATGTCTGATTAAGTTTGAGACATACGTGTGTGTTTGCAGACTGTGCTTAAAATTACACTACAACAGTACTAGTTAAAGAAGATTAGGTTAATTAAATGTGATGTAATTTCACAGAATAATGTATGATAATATAAAACACCATTTTTTGCATGGTCTCTCTTCATTGTGAGAGCGGCACATGGCTTGGGTGGAACTGTCGCCTAACAGCAAGAAGGTCCTGGGATCGATCCCCAGGTGGGGCGGCCCGGGTCCTTTCTGTGTTGAGTTTGCATGTTCTCCCCATGTCTGCATGGGTTTACTCCGGTTTCTCCGGTTTCTTCCCACGGTCCAAAAACATGCACCCAATTAATTGGAGATATAAAATTGTCCACGACTGTGTTTAATATAAAACTTGTGAAGCATCCAGCATAAAAATCTTGCTTGTCAAATCAAATGTTTCATGGGTGCTTTGTGGAATGCAAAGCAATAAAAATGATGAGAGGTAACATGGTAACATGGATTTAAATGTTTAGTACATGCTGAGTAATATTTGATTTCTCTTAATAAGAGGCAGCCGTGGCCTTGTGGTTAGAGAACTGGGTGCTCTTGAGCATGGCACCTAACCTCTAACTGCTCCCTGGGTGCCGTGGCTAGGGCTGCCCACCACTCCAGGCAGGTGAGATCACTGCCCCCTAGTGTTCACTAGTGTGTATACGCGTGTTTCACTGCATGGATTGGGATAAAATGGGGAGGACAAATTTCACTGCACAGTGATGAAAGGAGTATTCTAAATCTAAATCTAAACCTACATTAAAGTGAACAACAAAGCATAAAAGACTACAATCTTAGCTTTTTACAGCTAGTTTACAGGATGCTTTTAATGATACAAAAACAACAAAGTAATGGATGAAATGGGTTATTTTTAAGTTTAATTTGCTCTCTTTCAGTAATTATATTATTCCACAAATCAATGGCATTTAAATGGGCCAAAAGCCACGAAGTCTGTTTTATGACACTGTCTTTGATATGGTTGTTGTTTAATCTTGAACCTGAACATTTGAGACAATTTATCTGAAGCATGTGTGCTTGAAGAAATGATTAATTAAACATGGATTTAAATAAAACTGCAAGCTAACAAGCATGTTGCACTTTAAATCCAGCCATTCATGTTAACTTAAGAAGTAATGTTTTATGTGATGAAAAGAGTTTGATGGAATGTATGCACGATGTGAATGTATTTGTGTGTTACATGTGGGTAAGAATTACAGGACACATTTTTTCTTCTTTTAAAGTGACAGTAAAGTGGGTATGTTCGGCTACCGTTCCTAAAGTTTTGGAACAGAGCGCGACTGTTAGGGCTTCAGATATTTGCGCTGAGGGGTTCGTGGTTGTTTGCACAAGCAGCCTTTACAGATTGCTGCATCCAGTGCCAGCACTATGGTCAAATACTAAGATAGAATCAACATTTTTGGAATGTAAAATCAAATCTTTTTCTGTCTGTAGGCCGATTTTCCTGTGCGGGGGTCATTTAACAACAGATTCAGGCTTTGTGGCTAGTGAAGGCTTTCCCACTCACTATAAACAAGATTCCAAATGCACCTGGTACATCACTGTGAGTCATTCCTGATACATTTATTTGTTTGTTTGGATATGTTATATATTATAAGATGTAAATAATATCATTTTTTTATTTGCAGACAGTATAAAGACTTTTTCTCCCATTTTAAAGCACCCAATTATCAGCCACATAACATATAGATAGTAAATCATAATATTAATTGAAAATTCTACAGCTACCTGCATTCTATATACCCTCCAAAACACAATATAATAACTTTGAGACATGCCCACAGGTTCCAGAGGGACAAGTGGTCATGCTTCAGTTCCGCATCTTCGACCTGGAAGCAGACCCCACCTGCCGATATGACTATCTGGATGTGTATAATGGTCACACGTATACAGTTCAGAAGCTGGGCCGATTCTGTGGGACATTTCGACCTGGTGCTCTTATCTCCACCTCCAATACCATGATGCTGGAGATGGTGTCGGATTCTGGCAAAGGAGGGCGAGGATTTTTGGCCTTTTTCAGCGGTGGAAAGCCACATGTAGAGGGTTAGAGATTTTGTGTTTTTGTGTTAACATTTATTGTTCTTGTTATACGTGGGGATTTTTTTTCAATAACGTATTTTAATATTTTTAGTAATAGTATTAAAAAATTGCTTAAAAAGTTTATATTGATTGTTATTTTAGCTAACTGTCTAACAGTCTGTGAATGAAATAGCCAGAAAGCCTTCTCAGATGAGTTAGGGCTATTTTAATTTAGCATTAAATCTATCCGATGGGCAGCTCAGTTGTGCAAGCGACAGGGTTCCTAAGATTGTCTATTCGAATCCCGGCTTTATTCACTATGTGTAACCATGTTCTCTAGTTGTCAGTTGGCCTTTCCTGTAGGTAATCCGTTTTCCCTCATCCAGGTAAATTGGGCACACTAAATACTTGTAGGTGTAAGTGTGTGCACCCACAGAACACTATTACACTCAGTCCAGGGTGTAATTCTTCCTTTGCTGAATGTTTAAAAAAGGTGACCTTTTCTAAACATGAATAAACAATTACATTTTACATCTATTAATGAACACAATTGTGGTTGTATTTAGAATAGAATAAATTGTTTCATATAATCCAGTCCGAATATATTTTGGTACAGTAGGGTAAAACATTTTACCTGACACAATTACCTACACTCTTTCTCTTCCAAAAGAAAATGAGTTCTGTGGTGGCAGACTGACCACATCGCAGGGATCAATAAAGACTCCAAACTGGCCTGATTCAAACTACCCAGCAGGCATCAGCTGTTCCTGGCATGTCACAGTACCGACCAACATGGTGAGAAAGTAGCCCCTCTTCTACTCACAGAACAGTACGAATATGTAAATACACCTTAGCTCTTTAACACTTCAGGGTCTCAATATGCTGTACTGGGAGGTACCTACTCTGTTACTATCACTCCATGCTGTTGTAACATCTTCGAAGTGTTTTTTAGCTGAAAGATACAATGCCAACCCTAGATGGCTGCATTTCCTGCTACACTTTGGCACTGATGATGCCTGCACATATGTGAAAGGTCACAATTCTGTTGGACGCACACACACACCATGACAAACAATGAAGGTTGTTCTGCTCTTTGGCTCAGAAAATATGACTTGTTGGTGTTTCTGAATGTTCATGATTTGTAGCTTCTGTTTCCATGTTTTGTAGCTGTCACAGGGAACTGTGTGTACTGACTGATTTACTAAAGTTTGTCAGTGACAGTAAGGTACATTTTCTTACAGAAGCTTCAGTTTTTAATTCAGGGCCATCTGAGAGGTCAATATTTTTATTCAATATTTCTCTTCTGTTCTGATAACTTCTGACAAGTTATTGACTCTAGATAACCAACTTCCTGCATACCTTTACAAACAATGTTATTTAACGTTTGGTTTATTCATTTACACATTTTTGCAAGCTGACCAACATTGACTAGTTTGTGTGTCTGTGTGTGTGACTGTGTTCATGTATGTGCGTGTATATATGTGGATGTGCAAAACCTGGCCTAAGAGACTTCATTGATGGAGTGTGTTTACGGAGCGGGAGAGGGAGATTGAGTGAGAGAATTTTATTAAAAAGCTGCATAAAAGACTCCTTTTAACTTCAACATTTTTATATTTACATAGCAAGCATGTGTGTGTGTGTGTGTGTGTGTGTGTGTGTGTGTGTGTGTGTGTGTGTGTGTGTGTGTGTACATGTACATAATTCCCAGGCGGTTGAGGTGAAGTTTGAAAAGCTGGACCTGGAACCTGATAAATATTGTCGTTTCGATTATGTGGCTTTGTTTAACGGTGGGGAGACAGATAGTTCACGACGTATCGGCAAATTCTGCAGTGACACTGTGCCAAAGTAAGTAAAATCACATATTAATGGCACACTGCACTTTATAAAATGTCTTTTGTTTTATTATTATTATTATTATTATTATTATTTTATTAAGTGTGCAAACTGATTAAAACGTTAACATTGTCACTGTGTCGGGTTTAAACGTATGCATTTAATAACAAGGATCTCTAAATCCAACAGCTTTTTATCAATCTGATTTAGAATAAAACAGGCCAGAAAGATCATCAAACCTAGTCATGGTGAACTATGTAGAAGAAATCTTGGTGGCACCAATTCACCAAGATAAGGTGGTAGGTGCTTGGTTGTCATAGATTAGCACTGTAGGCACTCAGCAAGAAGGTCCTGGGCTCGACTCCCAAAAGCCAACAGTTGGTGTGTAAACAATTTTGGTGTACATGGAATCTTGGTTGCAGTTTATTTTATCTGAGAAAATCATATTTTTTTAAATTTACAGCATAATTTCTCTTTGCTACAGGACTATCGTCACCAATGGGAATGAACTGTTGGTGCAGTTTGTTTCTGACTTGAGTGTGACAGGAGCCGGTTTCATGGCTCATTATAACAGCATACCACGTGGTTCACGAAGCCCAACACCAACCATGGACACTGTCTCTGGACCCAGAATGGACACTGGTCATGTTGCTAGACCAGCTCTGTCCAAACCTAAACCCACAATTAAACCTAAACTTATTCCTAAACCCAAGACTACAAGTAAATACAAACCTTCACCTACACCCATTGCTACAAGTAAACAAACACCCCTTACTACAAGTAAACCCACACCAACACCCATTACTACAAGTAAGCCTAAACCTACAACCAAACCTAAACCAACACAAAAAACTAAACCTGTATCTAAATCCAAATTCATAGTTAAAACTAAAGCAACACCAAAACCTCCATCTAGGCCACCAAGGCCTAAGCCTGCCAGACCAACTCCCAAGCCAGCCAGGCCTGTAAACAAACCTAGACTACCAAGACCCACATATAAGCCTAAGCCCAGACCTACACAAAAACCTGTTGGAAGGGTTACTCCAAAACCAGCCATAAGACCAACTATAAAGCCTAGTGCAAAACCTACTCCAAAACCTAAGCCAACTATAAAGCCTGTGGTAAAAGTTACAACTAAATCAGGAACCAAACCAGCAAAATCAACTGAGGCACCTAAAATCAAGCATAAACTGGTTGTCAAATCTACCATGAAACCAAAATTTAAACCTGGCAATAGCACTACCGTCAAGACTACACCAGCTGGAACAAGTAAGTAGATTTTTTTAAGAACCATTCTGTACTTCTAAATCATTGCATGTTGGACTAACACCTTGTAATAGCACCTCAAAAATTTGAATCCACATCCATTGTTGTTTTTCCCCTTTATCTCCTAATTTAGTTATTAATAATTCCAAACTGGTGCACATCTCTGTTCTGACCAGGAAAGGCTGGACCACCACATACTCCCTGTGCAGGTTTTTTATCAGCTGCCAGTGCTGGGTTCCAACTCAGAGTTATATTACTTACTGAGATCCTATTCTTATGATTACATAACAAAGTGGCAGCAGGAAGACACCCCATCCAAACTTCCAGTTTTCAAACACATGAAACTGTGTTTGTGTGGATGCTATGTTCGAACACTCTGAAAGGGTCTACTAGGATGTTACCCCACTGCACCACTCAAGCACCCACTTGTAACAGTTTTTAATAGAATAGAGTACCTATTTGTCATTACACGTATACAGGTGTACAGTACAATGAAATTCTTTCTTCGCATATCCTGGTTTGTTAGGAAACTGGGGTCAGAGCGCAGGGTACGGTAAGTTATTATTCAAAGACCCCATAGTGGCTGCACTAGAGTCTGGATTTCAACCGCCAGTCTCTGGTTGATGGCCCAAAGCTCTACCCACTAGGCTACCACTGTTCTTTTTAGCCTAACAATTAATTTTTTCATCATTCTGTGTTAACACAGCACAAGCACATCTACAGTGTTCAAAGCCATGCAACAGGAGAGGAACACTTCTGACCACTTTCTGCCCCAGTGACTTTGGTAAACTTTTGTCTGACATTTAACTCCTTACTTTTGCACAATTGCACTAATCTATCTTTGTTCATATAGAAATTATGCTGCCTGTGTGGTGGATCATCATGTGCTTTACTGATAAAATACATTAAAATATAATCAATATTTTTCAAGCATTACTTGAGTGTGACCCATGTCTTGTGGTTGCCTAATAAAAGAAAAATTAAATTGCCAAAACATCAATAAATTAAGTTCTTTAACATAACTCACCAGGACCAAGTCATTAATTGCAAATTTATGTTGAATTTATGTTTTACACTGATTAAGTATATTATTATAACCACTGACAGGTGAAACGAATAACTGTAATTATCTCTTACTCACAGCACCTGTTAGTGGGTGGAATATATTAAGCAGAAAATAAACATTTTAACCTTCAAGTGGTTGTTAGTAGCAGGACGAATGGGCAAGTGCAAGGATTTGAATGATTTGACAAGGGCTGAATTGTGATGGCTATATTGTCTGGTCAGAGCATCTCCAAAACTACAGCTCTTGTGAGGTGTTCCCAGACTGCAAAGAAACTGGTCAGTGTCTATAGAAAGAGCTCAAACAAAGGAACAGTGGTTAACCAGCAACATGGCCAGAAAAAATATTGTGTATACATTAATAAAACCTTATTTGACACTACCAAAATATTCAACTTGAGGAAATGTTACCTGTTAAAAGATTTTTATTTTGGGTGTACATCAACGTGTTAATAATACTGCATTATAAACTAACTTAAAATACCCCTTTTAAATAGACTATTGTGCAGGATGATTTAGACCTTATGAAGTCGTCACTGTACTACAGTGCATAATTCCACCCATAAATTATATGAATTGTATATATTATGCAAAAATAATTTGAGTTTTAGCTATGCCTTTCACAGCCTTGTTTCTTATTTTTTTTTCTCTCAGTGGTGACAGGTAAGGTGACATCAGTGACTCCAGGGCCCCATGGCAGCGCTGAGGTGGATGTGTACATTATCAAGGCCTACAAGAAAGGTCGACTTAACATCAATAAGAGAGGACCTCTAATGACCGTCATGCTCTCTACCCCCTGTATGAAGTGTCCTGCTCTGCGTAAAGGTACGCAGTGTTCATACTCATAGCATTTAGCTGCACTGATATTGCAAGATTTCTTCAACAGTACAACTTTATCATGTAAAGCAGTACAGCAGGTTTGAGGTGGCGTGCATGTGTCTGATTCTGTGCATCTTTGTTGTTTTAGGAAGTAACTATGTGTTGATGGGCCAGGTGAACGAAGAGGGACATGGCATTTTGAATCCCTCTAGCTTTGTGCTTGTTCATAAGGCTGTACATGACAAGGCTCTAACCATTCTTGCAAAGAAAGCATGCTGACCTGCAAAATAACACCATACAGTACAATCTCAAGTCCTTATAAGTTCATATTATAAAGTAAAAACCACATAATCTTTTTTTTTATCAGGTTTACATTTACACAGATTTACATATCCTGGTGCTGTAAATGGGGGCATATTGAGTCATCAAGTTCAAATACTAATACACAAAACCACTTGAACATGAAACCAAATAAACACAAAATACAAAAAGTCTTACTAAATTACACTATTTTACATGTACTAACCAATGATAAAGATACCATTTAACTATTTTAGGTGGATATAGGTTGCAGAGGAATGTATGAACAAACTCAAAAATAAATGCTGTACAGTGGTTTAGAGCTACTATGCAGTTGTACTTTGGCCACTACATTTTACAATTGTTTTGTAAAACTGCCCATGCGCTCCATGCACGGAGGTCTAGTTTATGGTGCTATATTAACATGTGGACCAGATTTCTTTCTAATAAATATATTGTTATTAAAGGGTGAATTATTTCTCTGGAACATTTAACAATAACTGTGTGACTGTTTTGATATAACTTGACGTCACAGAGACAGTATAATGTGACACATGCTGTGTTTCTGCTATTTTCAATGAATAAAGGACTTAATTACATTTCAGAGTCTGTATTTTACTTCATTGGTTTAACATATCAGTGATCTCTGTTGTACAAGACACATATCAGTGAGCTCTGTTGCACAAAACATTTTTCGTTTACTTGCTAATCTACCTAGCTTTGGCTACCTAGAATCCAAGTGAAATACGTGAAACTCACTAAAACTTG
>JAYDZG010000036.1:14795896-14810721 GCA_034509265.1 Microcambeva bendego
CGATTCAGTGTCTCCAATTAACCTGGTAGCATGTCTTTGGACTGTGGGAGGAAACCCACGCGGACACGGGGAGAACAATATGCATATATAAGTATGATTAAATATATAATTTACCATGCCTGAAAGGTGCTGGAAATGCTTGAAAATGGGCCTTTAAAGGATGCATCGTTACATCATGAGTGACATTCGAAAATCCTGCTTGAGTAAAGCTGTAGTTGACTGCATATCTGTTTATTATGACCAGCAGGTGATTCGCATGTTCGGCTCTCTATGCTCGGAATGCTGAACTGGTTCGCTGGTGTGTTACACCTGGTTTAATTGTAACATTATGACCAATGACGGGTGGAGTAAATAACACTGATTATCTCTTCATCATGGTGCCCGTTAGTGGCTGGGACGGCAGCTCTTGATGTGTGTGCATTGGTGATGTGTGTGCATTGGTGGTCAAAGGAAGGAACAGTGGTGGTACTCTGGCGACAGTGTCGCGAGTGGCCAATGCTCATTGATGGACGTCGGGAGTGAAGCTGAAACTTTTTGGAGAAGTTCATGCTGGTTCTGATCGTAAGGTTTAAGAATACATAGTGCAGAGCGGTTTCCCAGTGGATGGAAGGTGGTCACAATGTTATGCCTGATCTGTGTATATATACTTATGTATGTATATATTATGCATGTTAGTATAGACACACACAATATATATATGTGTACTGAGACCAGGCATATGTCGAAGTGAAAGGGTCGCTTTGAAGGCTCGGACATTAGGTTACATTAATTGACCCACTGACAATTGTGCCTTGTGTGGACCAGCTAAATCCTGGAGAACCACGTGTCTCGTGACATATGGGGGCAAGAACATTGGGGCCCAGTTTTTGTTCATTAAACACACACACACACACACACACACACACACACATTCTCATGCTCTTCCATTTCTCTCTGCCTTATATATGGCCTAACTTCCCCCATGAAGGATGCAGGTTCAGTAGTACATGTATGTGTGTGCTTTGCTTGAGAACAAAGCCTGGTTTCATAAGATTATATCCCTCAGCGGACTCCCCTGTCTGAGCTCAAAACCTGGCTGCTACTGGATATCAATAATACTGCTTCTGGTGAGTTGTGCTTACGGCGGCAATACGTGGAACAGTAGTCGCTTCTAACCCGATAAGAGACAGGAAAGCTCCCTAGACTGAATAAAAAATGAAAAATACGTAGGAAGACTCTGATGGTAATACCAGAAATGATTCATTCTGTGTATACGTCATCATGGAATTTTTGCTGACTGGTTACACAATTTTGACTAACGATTAAGCGGTCTTGGCTAGTTTCAGACAGCTTTATATCTTTACTCTAATTTAAGACTGAGTTTAGTATAATTACACTAACACACTATTTGGCTTGTAATGATCTATGTGAAGAAACTGAGATTGAGTGCCAGTGAAGATAGGATGGCTTGAATGGTGCCAAAGTTGGTTAATGCTCACCAAACCCGAGACCTGATTTTTAGCTTTAGCAGCTTAGGTCTGGTCTGGTCTGGTCTGGCACTTTAAAAGAAAAAAATAGGCTCCATTTCAAGACAGAAAGGCAAGTTGCTTATGTGATAGGGCAACAACTACTGCCTGGTCAAGGTGCTGGGACAAGCCGTGAACATCTTGTGAAGCCTACCATGATCCTGTGCTTGTGTGGGGCTTTCTTTATCAGCCATTAGTGAAATCTAGACAAAAGCTTACTGGTAGAACAAGACAGAAGAATAAATGTAGGGCTGGGTGAGATGACTAAAATAAACATATCTCAATATACTTTAGAGAAGTGGTGATATACAATACTATACAAAGAAAACCAAGTGTATTCATTACAGTGATGGCCAAAACATTCACTTTAATCGCTAGTCTATACTTGACTCCCATGTGAGTCTCATGACTTATTTAATCTGTTTACCCATGATTTGAATATATGTACAGTATTGCGTTATCATGTTTGCTCATTATTTTAAAGAAGGAATCATTAGTGTGTTTGCTTTTACGCTTGCTACACCAGCTAGTAGTATTACTAAACCTTGAAATAATAATTTTAATACAATTCTGTTTACTAATAAATGTAATGTTTATTTACATTGTGCTGCATTTTCACTATGGATTATAGGAAGATAACTTCCACAATTTTGGCCACTAGTGTATATGTAACATATATACTAATTTAAACACTTAGAAACTCATTTGCTTTTTTCCTGTAGTTATTCTCTTTATTAACACTTCTATCCAACTGTCAACAAATCCCTTCATTACAAGTTTAAAACACATCATAGCTTTAACTTAGCAAACCTGTCCGGCCATGCTGACCTTAATTACTGCACTCTCGAATCGATAGCCATGTCGGCATCGAAAAAGCATTGAAATGTCAATGCCTCGTGCAATAGTTTGTTATATTCAGAATTTACTTTTTATACTTTTTGGCATTAGCAGGCACATTTATCCGAAGTTAATAACATCACTGTGGCTGTATACAATCTGACCAATTGAGTGTTAAGGGCCTTGCTCAAGGGCCCAACAGCAGCAACCTAGCAGTGTTGGGGTTTGAACCCATAACCTTCTGATTACTAGTCTAGAACCGTAATCACTACGCTACGACATAAGACCATTGCACATTAATTACTTCCAACATACAAACAGTTCTCTAGCTGAACAACATAAATGAAGACACGAACAAGTTTAAGAAAACATGACCTTTTGCCCCCACTTTTTGGCATTTCACTGACTCCACTGCAAAATTCAGTAGATGATTAATATGATGAAATGAATTCATCAAGCATGGTCCCTTTTAAATTAGATGTTCTCTGCTCGCCTTGGCTTCCTTCATCCGTGGCAGTGTTGGTGTGCCTGCTCGTGTGAGAGAGTGTGCTGCACTGTAAAAGTACTCAGATGATAACATGCGTATCCAAGAAACACAAAAATACAAAAGAATGTAATAATGTTTGCACTCACAACCTATACTAAGTGTATCAATGGAAGATTAATGTTTGCTGTAATGTGCATGACTGGTGTGTGAGCCTTCACTCCACAATAGAGCCTGCAACAAAGATAAAGCTTTTAATAAGGGAGAAAGAGAGAGAGAAATCTACTCTCCAAACAGCAACTAAGCTCACAAGCAGCTGACGGGATCAGGTGGGATGGTGGGGGTGGGCACATGGTGGAAGATGACTATAATGAATTGGACTCATGGGCTGCTACCATTGTTTTGTTCTCTTTACCTCCTCCTTCACTAGAGCTGACCACCTTAAGACCTCTCTTTGTCCTACATTGTCTGGTTCTTGCTTCTTAACATTGTATAATTAACCATCTACTACTGGAAATCGTTCTCTGTTTACATATAAATATTTTTTCGCAGTCCAACAGAGGGGTTAATATGTAAACTCTTATCAACAATCTCTGTGTGGAGCACTCTTGGCTCACAGCAAGATGGTCTGGGTCCTTTCTGTGTGGAGTTTGCATGTTCTCATCGTGTCTGCATAGGTTTCCTCTGGGAGTTCCAGAAGCGAGGTGAATTCGACATAATTGTCATTGACTATATGACATTAACCCTGAACTGATGAATCTTGGGTAACCAAATGTAACCAAAATGTAAAACATAAAGTAAAATCCTGATTAAAAACAAACTAAACCTTAAAGGACTTGTTTTTCTCAGTTGCTTTAAAACGATTGTGTCTGAATGTTAACGGATCACCAGACATGTGATTGGGGTTCTTTTCTTGCTGTTTTTATGCATTTGCACACACATTTTAAATGTATGTGGACTAGAATCAGGTATGTGGACCAGATGTTCTGCTGTGGCGACCCTTAATTATAGGGGCGAGCCAGTATTTACTGGAGGGGCTAATTAAATGACAGTATTGTGCAAACTGAAAACATTTGGATCAGTATGGAAAAATGCAAATAAAATGAAAATGCAGTGTCCCTTACATGTACGTTGATATTTATATGTGAACCTGTGAAATTTTATGTTTTGTCAGATCAACTTTATTTCATTTGGTAATTAAACTCCATTCCTGCATTATATACCTACAGACAGATTCCAAAAAAAGTTGTGAACGGGGCAACTCGGGGCTGGTAATGAGCTCAAAAAACTTTATGCTTGTGTGAAGGGGATTCCGAACAGGGGATGTCAATAATATAATCATGGTTTGGTACAAAAGCAGCACAGACGAATTGCCGGCCTGGACTTTGAGCAAAGAGGGCCAGAGGATCTCCAGTTTGTCAAAAAATGTGTAAGAAAATGATTAAAATGTTTATAAACTATGCACCTCAATGAACGATTAGATGAAATTACCCTATTTCTCCAATTATGGTGCTTCATAAAATGGTACCTCGGTTTTCGTCGAGAATCCATTTGGGAAGGTTGTTTGAACGTCGAAACATTAATTCCGAAACGATAATTTCCATAAGGAATAAAATAAATACAAAGGGCTGGTGCTACATTTTCGCTCTGTTTGGGGTCTAAAGCTGCAGGTTGGGGTGTCGAGAGGATCTTTTTTTAAACGTCTGTGAGACCCAGGGTTCATTAAACAGGCATGTAACCCTACAGTACACATGTGTGCACGCTGTCAGCTGTCTGTGACTACACCAACTGTGGTCGAATGCATGCTGTCTATGCATGTTTAAGGCACGCATGGTCGTGCCGTTCTGCTGCTTCCCGTTGCAGTTGCATTTCCTTTACGCTGCTAGCGGATGTGGGCTCTCCCTTTTCAGCTTCTGCTTTTCTTTCAGCCTTTTTATTGCATTCTCTTTTGCTCTCCTGTCTTCTTGTACAGATGATCAACGCCGACGAAACAACTAGAACGAATAATCCAGTCATAAGTTCAAGTCTAGTACATGGACATTATCTAGTTTCATTGGTGTGTTCAAATCACACGCTAAACTGATCATTAATTTAGACTAGGGATGACTAAACCTGGGGCACTTGGCTGACACTAAGCTGTTCGACAGGCTGGACATGAACTGAGATGTCTGAGGAAGACCAATGATCGGAGCCATGTCCTGGGTGCATTCGTGCCTCACCGCCAATGTTTGAATCTGATCCAACGTGACGGACTAGGAAATTAGGATTAGGATTAGGATATTACTGGTTATAGTGGATTTTCCTCCCTGTAGACATTCCTCCCAATTATCATTTCAGACATACGCAACTCTGTGGGAAAAGTTTGAGCTGGAATCTACACCCAAGGCATGGTCCATAAAAATGTTTTGGCACTCCAGTGACCCAATTAAAGGCTATTAAAACGAATTAGAAGTTTGGTTGGAAGCCGACTGGGGAGGCTTTCCAAAAGTATTTTGAAAGTGTTATGGAGTGAATCAATGCTCTTGGTTTTGGAATGATGTTCAAGGAGCTCGTGATAAACTAATATTACTCGTTACAAAATATCCATAATAACCCTTTTGCTTTTGTTTTTCATGGTAATTATATTGGCATTAACGAGACAATTGCAACAATTGTACTGCTGAGCTTCCCTTTTTTGCAGCTTACTTCCTCAAGGAACAATTTTCATACAGTGGCTGGGCAGTCACAGTGGTTGATTTGTCGATAGAGGACGATGAGGGCGATATGTTGAGTCGTGTATTATGGAATTCAGAAAATGCCCCATGCCAGGTCATATCCTTTATGAGGTCAGTTGACACAGTGCATTTTTCATAAAGGATAAAAAGCCAGGATGTGTACATAGGGTTGTGCGACAAGAAAAATATCTCTGAAATTCATAGGGGTAATGTTCCTAGAGCAGCCATGAAGAGCGAAAGCTCTCTTGCTATCCAATCAGTGCCTGATCCTGGAGCAGAGGCGGGAGTTACAGCTTAGAATTCATTTACTATGAAGCACACTTCCTTTGGCAAATAAGTAGGTTACCTTTCTAGGAACTTGAAAAAGGTTGTTTTGTATCGAGTCAACCATTTTTAATCACATTTAGATTTGTAAATACAGTAGCACCCCTCAGTCATCTTTAAAACTCAAGACCGTCCTGTATGTTTCTGCAATATTTGACATCCGAACTAATGAAAAACATTTTGAATCAATTATTTTCTCTGCTTACAGAAAAAAGCTAAAACTTTATTTCATTCACTAAGCGGTCACAGCTGTTTATACTAAAGCAAATGAACTAATTGATGGGAGTTTTTTTACACACATTGTGTATATTGTAACCATTTTCGATACATTAAATATGGTCATTTTCAACATTGTAAATTATTTGTTTTTCAAGTCATAGTGAATATATCGCTGTTTGCGATTATTCTACCTGGCCCTATGTGTACGAGAGCTATGAGAGCTTGCTTGATCAACCATACTAAAATTTAAATGCAAGTAATGTCTGGGGTAAAATATAAGAGCAAGCATCAAGGTTACTCTGAAAACCTAGATAATAAGTTTACCAGTTGACCAGAACAGAAAAGGACCAAAACCACATTAAGTCCCATAAGTTTGGGCATGTGATGATTCATCCACATGACTGCATTTAAGAAGAAAGATGTATATCTTTTGAAACTTTTGTTTGTAGGTATTTACATCTTGATCTAATAGACAGTTCAGAAGATAGCATCTTTTCTGACAAAAGTATTGGAACAGATGAACTTGGAATAGATTAAAGTAATACATCATATTTAGTTGCAAACCCTTTTCTTGTAATAACTCCAAAGCATGTGACCCACTGACATCACGAAACATTTGCATTCTTCTGTTGTAATGCTCTTCCACTGTCATCGCAGTCTATTTAGGATGTAACATGCATGTACTATTGGGTTTAAGTCTAGAGATTGTCTAGGCCCGTCTAAAACCTTCCACTTCATGTCCCTGATAAAAGTCCTTTGTAGCTTTGCCAATTATGACTTCTGAGTTCATTATATCGCTGCTATCATGTGTTACATCATCAATGAAGATCAGTGAGCCCATCAGAGGAAGCCATGCAAGCTCAAGCCATCACCTCCACTGTGTTTCACAGATAAGCTTGTATGTTTGCAATCATGAGCAGATCCTTTATTTTTCATCATCAGTCCAAAAAACTTCTGAAGCTTTTCTGAAGCTTGTATATGAACTTCTTGCTAATTAAGTTTTCGAACAGTAGATTGTGATGCCTTCACTCCTGCCTTCTGGAGGTTGTTGCTGATGTCACCAACAGCTGTTTTAGGGTCTTTTTACAGCTCACTAAACGTTTCTCTCGCAATCTGCTGTTGTTTTCCTTGTTCTACCTGTTAAACATCTGTTACTGTGACTTCTTTCTTCAGGATATTCCAAACTGTTGTACTTGTGATATTTGTTCAATGGCTCTGATTGATTTTTAATCTCTTCTCACATCAACAATAGCTTGTTTTTCCCCCATCGACAGCTTTCTGGTTTTCATGTTGATTACTCTTCTAACTATAAATCCACAGTCTACACAGGCAAAACCCAAATCTGAAACTGAGTGTTGATATTTACCGCTGTTTGTTATTTG
Organism: Microcambeva bendego; assembly: GCA_034509265.1. Taxonomy (NCBI): domain Eukaryota; kingdom Metazoa; phylum Chordata; class Actinopteri; order Siluriformes; family Trichomycteridae; genus Microcambeva; species Microcambeva bendego. Next base: position 14,803,362 of record JAYDZG010000036.1, read on the forward strand.
AATGTAAATGTAAAAGAACACACCCATCCAACAAAACATGACTGGCATGTTCCAATATTTTTATTCACAAGTAAAAATATGTGGATTCAAACAAAAGGTGCTTCCTTCTGAACTGTTTATCAGATCCAGATGTAAATACCTGGAAATGAAAGCGCTGACATATTTTAATGTCAGACCCAAATGCTTACAGCCTGTTCCAATACTTTTGGAGGGGAGTGCATTTACATTTACACATTTACAAAATCCCAGCTTGTTTAGAAGTTGGGATCAGAGCACAAGACAATTTATGACCATGTGTGGAAGACCAAAAATAAGATGGATTTACATCATGACTTAAATTGAATTATCAGGGGTTAATCTGCTAGCAGCCACAAGACAGAGGGCATTTGAAAAAGCTGAGCCATCTGTCCAGCCAACCATCACAAAATGATGGTGTTTTCATGTGATGTGGAGTGCACACAGCGATTTTGATGCTGTTTGTAATTTCACAATGATAAATCATTGTAGCGATAACGTAGAAACACTTAATTAGGGTTTTATTTACACTACTTCTGCAGCATTTCATTTATATAGATAGATAAAAACAGGTCAGATTCGAAGCGCCTCCCAAGGTCCCAAAATTTACGGTCATTATTATAACTCGTTGTAGCCTAGTAGGTAGCGCTTTGAGCTAATAATATCAATTTAAGAGTTTATGTACCGATTAAAAAATAATAATGAAAAATATTGTATTTGTGATTATCTTTTGTTTATTTGAATAATGAATGCCCTTTTATTTCAGAGGTATGTCCAAAATCTGCCAAAACATGCTGGATTCATGTGTTCACACCACAAAATAACCAGAGCTTTAGCACCATGTGGGTGTGAATAATCTTTTACCCTGATTGCTGGGAATACTAAAAGCTGGCCTGTTCGCTTATGTAACAAAGCTGTTTCTTCCTCTGCTGGCCCAGATGGTGTACTCAGCACCTCCCATTAGCATTAGAGAAGCTACAGAGCGAGCTGGGGGTGTGTGGGGGTGGGTGGTTGTGTGTGTGTGTGGATGTCTAGAGACCAGACCTTTACTATAGATTATCTGAAAGAGGCACTAGAAGACAACAGCAGTGAAAGTTCCGGTGCTTATCGTGGACTAGCTTTCATCCGTGCACTGCTTTGTTTTGATGGACGTTACTCAGTACTTCAGTCCATTGAAGCTCTCTCCCGTGTTTCCTCTCGTCATTTGATGAAAACCCGACAGGCCGGAATTCTGAACCATGATGTGGTTTTCACTCCCGACCCACATTCTTTTGAAGCACGTGTTTTTTATTTATAGCAGGCCCATTCTTTTTTTTCTGCCTAATAGGGTAACTTTACACCGTTATCACAGTAGTGTAAGTCACGGTTTATTTCAAATACACTACTAAGGTAGAACCAATCTGAACGGATTAACACAATGACTCTTGTTGTGACTTTGTTACTATGGTTACAGGATGCTACATCCAACCACTTGTTGGCATGTGTGTGGTTATTTCACTGAACTGTTCTCGAAATGACTTTATCAATGTTCACGATATACCAGAAACTGCTTTTTCCCCCCTCCAGGTTGTCTTTGATTTTAATTTCAAAGCCAAAGTACCAAATGTATTGAAATTATTAAATTAAATCCGCCAAACATAATCTGACACATATGAGTAATCAAGATTTTACACAGTATTAAGATAACTAAAAACCTGTACTCACCCAAAGTGTCAAATAGTATTTATTTTTTCTTTTATTTTTAATGTGTCTAATTCAGCCACACGAGTGACTTCATATGCCGATCACCTCTGTGAATCGAGAGTCACTCCCTGATCATCCTTATTCCCCGAATTTCGTGAGGGTGCCATCAGGTCACTCATATGTGAGGAGACCCTACCCTGTGAGGAACAAATTCTGATGTCATTGCAAGAAGTCACAGATTGTCTGGCCGAATTCGGGGACGGTGGGATCGTGAGACAAGCAAAAAGCCAGTGGAAGACTACATTGAATGGGAGAAAAGAATCATATTCACAAAAGTATTAAATATTTTATACAAGATACTTTGGCAACAACTACAGCTTCTTCTGGTAGCAATTAAGTCGTCAGGGATATGTCTCTACAAGCTTTATATTCCACGATTTGGGCTGTTTCACTTATTTTTCCAAGCAGTTCCTCTCAAGCTAATGATATTTAATGGAGATGATTTATGCACTGCCATCTTCAAGTCTCTCCAAGGATGTTCTCTAGGGTTTAAGTCTAAGCTGTGGCTGGCCGTCTTGAGGACAGTCAGGACCTCGCAACAAATCCACTGTTTTGGTCATTGTCACATCACAGTTTGGATGTGCTCCATTATTAGGCTCAATCCATTTGTTCTGAGTAGCATAACCATACCATAATGCTGCCACACCTAAGTTTCACCATGGAGATTGTATTGGTCTGGTGATCTGCAGTTCCTGTTTTTCACCATCTGTTAACTGATGAATTAAACTGAAGTCAAATCCATTTAACATCAAACTAACAACACAATAAAGTGTGCAGAAAAAACCCCAAAACAAGCGGGGCTACTCTTGTTCCAAGTTTAGCACTGTTATCAGCCGGCTGAGTTTCTGGGAGCATCCCTGTGTGCAGATTTTAATGTAATTACAATCACAGCTGACACATCCATGACCGGATGCTTATAACAGCAGGTGTGCACATCTGGCATGACACTAGTTTTAGGTAACTTGATCTGCACACACATGCTGAGAGATTCTCTCTTCAGATTTCTCTTGTCAAGTCAGGTATTGTAACAAAGCAGTACTAAACTACTTTAGTACTGGTCCTTCAATTCACAAACATTGAGCAAGGAATCGGCTAAACAAATGGCCTCTCTTCGAGCAAGCTAAAGATGACACTGGCAAGAAATGAAATTGATTCCATGTTTATGGGTTAATTTACACAGTAGCAGCATATAAAGACTGAACAACGGACCCAGGACAGATCCTTGTGGGACACCACATTTTACTTGCGTGTAAGTAGAGCACAGTACTGAATGTGCACACTACAGTAAAAACTTTACAGAATGAATAAACTATCTTTATTTTCATTAAAATGATCTGTATACTTCAGTTCAGTTCATTTTCTATAATCCCCTTATCCTTATTAGGCCGGAGGAGTGCTGGAGCCTATCCTAACGGGCGCGAGGCACATGGTAACTCCCTGGATGGTGCGCCAGGCCATCTCATGTACCTACAGGACAATTCCGTGTCTCCAATCAACCTGGTAGCATATCTTTGGACTGTGGGAGGAAACCGGATTACCCGGAGGAAACCCATGCGGACACGGGTAGAACATGCAAATTCCACACAGAAAGGACTTAGATCGCCCCATACAGGGATCAAACCCAGGACCTTCTCGCTGTGAGGTGACAGTGCTACCCACTAAGCTCTTTTGTGGGTAGCACGGTTACCTCACAGCAGGAAGGTCTTGGGTTCGATTCCCAAATGGGGTGCTCCGGTTCCCTCCCACAGTCCAAAAACATGTGACGTCAAGTGAGACTAATTGGAGATACAAAATTGTCTACAGCTGTGTTCAATATAAGCTGTTTACCGTTTAATCTTGTGTAATGAGTAACCGTTTCCTGTCATGAATGTAACCAAAGTGCAAAACATGACGTTAAAATCCCAAATACACAAACTGTAGACCTTAAGGCAGCTTTAGTTCTAACTTTTACAGCACGGCCTAAGTGCAGCTGTTTCACTTCTTTTGTCCCTTCTCATAACTAATCACTAGAATGTACAACAGTTAAGCATGAAACACCAAAAACAAAGTGAGCCTCCTGACAAAAAAGATCATGTAAACAGATAGGCGTGAACTATCTTGTGGAGAATTACTAAACTACTGGTCTTGTAAAACAATCAGACTAGATATTGGGTTTTATAGATTTTGTCTGTTAAATCCAAAATCAGTTAAACGGAGGTCCGATGAATCAAGGTTTCACTGTACTCCTGTTTAAATGATGTGCACTACTATATGCACTACTTGTGAGAGTATTGTGAGAGTCAGACCTTTTGTCATGGATAAACCTGTTTGAGATAAGAATGTTTGCTCTGATCACTAAGGCCGCAGCACTATGCCAGATTTGTGGTGCTGGTTTTATGTGAAACAGCTTTCAGTTGATGATCAACTGTGCAATTTTCTGTGATTTAATGGATTTTAGATAATGCTAATGTAGCGTGTATAAGTGAAGAGGTTCCTTGTACATGTTGGTCAGATTCTTTTTTTATTGTTTGCTCTCTGGCACTATTTTGCATGTCACCCTATGAACTTTGCATACATGATGACAGGAGTGCATGTACTCTGGAAGTGCTAGCCTGTACTACATTTGTACAGAGCTACAACCTAACAATAAATGTTCCATCAAACCAAATAAACATGATAACTTGAATCAAAAAATAACTTGGCCTTGTTTTGAGGTTGCCTATCCATGAGCACATGTAGATATCCTGACCATGAGCCAGCCACAAAGCTTAAATTGCAACCCAGAGTTGCGCGTGTGATAAGAAAACAAATTAAATGCAGTAAATTCTTGAAATTTGCAGTGGTTACAGTTTTTTACAGAAATTTCCAAATTCCAGCCAGTCAACAGCCAGGAGAAATGAATACTTTCAGATTGGCTACTTTCAAACCTCACGCCTTTAAGTATTGGGGTATTTTCTCTACGTCCCTTTATCCACTTTTACTTTTTAAAGCTCAATTTCCATTAATATTTATGCTACACAATGAGTAAATGTTCTAAATAATTCAGTATTAAAAAGCATGAAAAATGAAATATTGCAGCAATAAAAGTGACTTCGGAGGATTTTTGTGGTTTCCACGAATTTTCCACAAACTATTATTAGTGAAGCTCTGAGGAAAAACCTGCTGTCAACACAAATCCACTTCTTAGTGGCATGATTTTTGAATTGGCTTTATGTTGGCATTCTTGTAATGGCATGAGGTGGCACATCGTGCTTGCATGTCAACTGACATCTACCTCTGTGTATTGAAAAAAGGTCAAATTGGCTCTTAGCAGCTCGAATTTGCTCATATATGACACAGTGTATATATAAAGAATAAAATGAAGGCTCTTATACATTTCCCCTCAATGACACTAAAGACTATGGAGACACTGTATGCTAATTGCTGCTGGTTTGTATACACGCTGACACACTTTTAGACCCTCGGTTCATTGAGAATGTAAATGCCAGGCAGAACTGCCTTATGGTGCCTGCAGACAGGAAGTCCCAGCTGGCAGGCAATGGTATGAAGTACAGACAGATCTGTAGGGTAGCCTGGTGCTGTCAACAGCTCTGCTTCACACCCACAGCATGAACCACTGTGAAACATCTAGACCGCTCTGGGGAAATGTATTTTTGAGTTCTAGAGATGGACACAAACACACAGGTGTTAATAGACTTATGTTTAGTGGAAAGTGTGCAGTTAGGCCTGCTGTGAAGCTGGTCATAGATGCACTTTTACAGCTAGATAATGATTTTTACCAGCTGAGGTGTGGGTTCAAAGAGAGAAAGAGAGTGTACCATGTGAGTTCTCTGTCAAACATTTAGGCACCCAGACCAGCCTTAAAGTTAAGTCAATTCTATTGGTAAAGCGCTTTTAACGACATCGTCACTAAGCGGCTTTACAGAGTTTAGGGCCACTAGACCAAAACCCCTGTTGAGTAAGCAGAGGGCAAAAGTGGTGAGGAAAACTTCTTAAAATACAGAGAGAATCCTTCAGAGGAACCAGACTCCGCAGGGACTCATCCTTCATGGGTGAACTGGAGGATATTTTCAATAAACAGGATTTACACAAATCATACAAACGCTAAATTACATTAAACGAAAAGTCTAACATGAAGAAACTCATACATCCAGTCTCTGAAAAAGTCAATTGTGGTCATTGGACACTGATTGGAGTTATGCATTCACTATAGTTACCTTTTTTTAGTTTTGTTTTGCTTTAAGAAAGTGTCACTTATCACTACTAAGCCCTTCCAGAAAACCTCCTGCTCTGTACTGTATCAAATTGAATATACAGAATATATACATATACACGTGTCCAGTACAAAAAAAAATCTTTCTTCTTGTATTCTATTGTTTATTCTCTTGTTTGGAAGCTGGGGTCAGGGCACAGGGTGAGCCATTATACAGCAGCCCTGAAGCAGAGAGGCTGCATAGCAGTGCTTGGATTCGACCTATCGTCCAAAGCACCATTCATCAGGCTACCTCTGTCCATAATTATTTGTTTGCAGTCACAAAACAAAATGGAAATAAAACCTTGTACATGCAGGATAGTACAAAAAACTGGCCAATCAGGTTCCTCTGTACTGCAGAGGTCATTTAATCACACCCTCTTGATTAATATCCTATTTGGACAGTGATGGCTCAGCGGAAAAGGTACTGCAATACAGTTCTTGTAATCAAAAAGCAAGACCCTCAGCCCTCATTTGCTCAAAATGTATTCAGTGTATGCTTTTTTCTACAAATGTTAAATGTACAGTGAAAACCAAGGTTCAGTTATGTAGATACACTTTTAAAATTATTGTTTTATTTCTGGAATCAGTTTCAGAGCACAGACGGTACTCATTGTTTTTCAGCTACCCGATTATATAATGTGTAATGTTTTTCCTTCGACATTGCACTCTTCATAATTTAGGAGTAAACACAGTTATCTCACTACTGGCTCCGGACTAGTGACTCACACAGATTTTGTTTAGATTTTACATGTAGTGATGATTTTTTCCGAAGTTACTTACAACCATGACAGCAATTACTCCAGGTTTAGGCTTTCTGGTGGATACATTGGATATGCATCAAGCCATGCATCATAGTGCCTAGTGTCTAGGAGTGCATACGGTGTTAAAAAAATGGGGCCCAGTCAATGGTGACGCAACGATCAGCTCTGGCGACCCCCAGCAGGAGCAGCACATTTATTTTATTATATTAGGATTTTAATGTTTTACACTATTGGTTACATTCATGACAGTTATCGGTTACTCATTATATCACATTCATCAGTTCACAAGCTTACACCAAACAGTCATGGACAATTTTGTATCTTCAGTTCACCTCACTTACACTTTCATGTTTTTGGACTGTGAGGTGACGGTGCTACCGAATTAGCCACAGTCCAAAGACATGTTAGTGAAGTGAACTGGACAGTGGCAGGTCAAATGAAATGCTTAACCACAAACTTATTTTTATCACTAGCTGACTTATCATACCTTCTAGATGTCATGTCCTTGTTTTGATGATTATTATCTGTTCAGTCGCAGCCGACTCTCGGTCACTTGATGGATCATCGATCCATGAAGTATTTCAGCAATGATGGTGGAGTAGTTTGC
>JAYDZG010000036.1:14868182-14880379 GCA_034509265.1 Microcambeva bendego
CTCTTTTTTTTTCTTATTTCAGCTTCACAATTTTTTTTTAAAGTTTATTTCAGCTAAAGTACTGACTGCCAGCAAACACACACACACACACACACACACACACACACACACACACACACACACACACACACACACACACACACATACATTCCCAGTGATGAGTGGAATGTTAATAACTGAATGTGTAATTTAATTATTTTATTAGAAATATAAATTATTTCTTCTTATGGTAATATGAGCTAAGACTACTTGAGTGCATAAGTGAAGCATATAGTCCGATTTAACCTACCACTCATTTTGGGCTGCTGCAACCGAGTGCAATGTCAAAGGTGGATGATCACAAAGGTTACAATGGCAATGAATCAATCAATTCAACTGTGCAGAAAAGTCAATTGAAAACCACTTATGTGTCTCCTAAAAAATGGAAAGGAAAAACAGAATGACTGAATATTGTTAGATGATGGGCGCCTCAGGTCGGAAGGCACTAAACTTTTTTACTGAGCTAGAGCTGATGATTCCTCTGAGTAGAAATTTAATAATGTTGCTTGGTCAAAGCCATCTGGGCCCATGTTTGCCAGCATTAACAAGCAAGAAAAGATCATTCAAAGCTACAAAAACAAAATCAGGCTAACGTATGAATCGCGCTAGCTGGAAATGAAGATGGAAATAGACTCCACATCAACATTCATGGAATCAGCAAACTAAAATAGAGAGGACAATCAAGAGAACACACTGTCTGCTATTCAGGTCATCAACAGGGAAGAGGAAATGAAGTGGCATTCATTATCAGATTTTATGTGCAAGCATTCAACATTCCGTCATCAAGGTTTATGACCCAACAATAGATGCTACTGAAGAAGACATGCAAACAAGATTTCCTTTTTTGATTTTCTTTTTTCCATAACTGCAAAACTTCTCATGGCCGAACATCATTTGTTAAGCTTTGCAAAAGCAAAATGCAATATTTCATTCTTTCCCAAAGTTGTTTTGTTGAGTTTAAAATATTTATTTTTCTTTTACTACTAATTAATATTAAACTAAAATTAATAAACAATCATTAAATCAGATGATGTGGTCCTGTTCAGGACATCAGGCCACAAACTTCAGCTCTTGCTGGATCGGTTTGAGTGTGAAGCAGCTGGGATGAGAATCAGCACCTCCAAATCTGAGGACATGGTCCTCCCTTAGAGACAGAGTGAGAAGTCCGGTCATCCAGGGGGACTCGGAATTGAGCCGCTACTCCTCCACATCGAGAGGATCCAGTTGAGGTGGTTCGGGCATCTGATCAGGATGCCTCCTGGGCACCTCCCTGGGGAGGTCAAGTCCAACCGGAAGGAGACCAAAAACACGCCTCAGTATCCCCCCGGTAGAGCTGGTAGAGGTGGCTAGGGAGTGGGAAGTCTAGGCCTCTTTGCATAGGTTGTTGCCTCCGAACCCTGGATAAGCAGAACATAATGGATGGATGGATGGATAGCACTTCATAATATGACATGTATGTTTATTGTACCTCTTTATGCCTATTGTTGCAAATTTGCAACACACCATTCATATTGCAGCAGAGACAGAGTTTGTATTTTCCAGATGCCAGTTTGTGCTTATGTAATACATACCTAAAAACTATTTTCACTGGTGTCTCACTAAAACACAAATAATTTATTAAAATTGGTTAATTACCCAACTAGTAGAGGTTTTGTGAGTGATGTGTAGTTTACATATGTTGTCATGGAAATTACCATCAATGAAGAATTCCCAATAATAGAAATTTCCCAAATTCTGATCATTTATTTAATGAATGTTAGCTATTTTAGGTGTACTATTAGTTCTATTACAGTTTAATATTTGTTTTGAACTGTTAATTTAAAGAATAGTAGTTCTGTTGGATTGTATGAGACCTAAGAAGGCTAAAGGACTCATTTTCGGATTTATAAATAATGCCTCCTAATCTCACTGTGGCAGAGGTCGCAACCTGCCTGGCTACTGAGAAAACGGGGTCAAGACACAAAAAAGGTTGGTAAACAGTTCTATAACTCGATGTTGTTTTAAGTAAAACGGTCTCTATAAACTCCAGTTTCCAGGTGTTTTTTCAACTGCACTTTTTTATTCTTTCCGAATTTGGCATTCCAGTCTTCCATAACCAGCAGGACGTCCTGTCAATTTCAGTTTTCATAAAACCGTTCAAATCCTTCATCTTTAGCGTTTGTTGTAGCACTATAAATCTGGATGACAGCAATGTTGGATGGTTGTGCATGAAATGGGATTGACATCGATTCACAGAATCAGTGTCTCGTTGACGATGAAAGACGCTCCAAATATTTATTGTTGTTTGTGACATGGGTAGCAGACAGAGTGTTTTTCTGGTTGTGTGCATACAAATGTATCTCGTCGGGCTCCAGGGAAGAAGAAATTGCTTGTTTGGTTTTTCCAGGGCTGTGCAGTTCAGTCACTATGTCTGATTTATCCGTCTACTTTATAGGATTCGACTCTTTTCAGTGTCAAGACTCAAACAAGTAAGATACTTTAGGCTATAAAGCTGGCAAGAACAGCACAAACTAATACCAACCAATTCTACTTCCAGCCAAAGTAGATCTAAGCCTCATTCCCATCCCTACTCAGTAGACATCTTCTACACAGAAAGTTGATCAGTCTAGTCAGCAGTGATGTCATAAACTAGGTTAATGACCCCTCTCTTAAGGACTGAGCTGAACCTAGTACTAAACTTCAGCTCTCTCTCACTAACTTTCTTAAGCGCTTATCCACTTATAGTCGCGCAGGGGTGCTGGAGCCTATCCCAGTTGTTCAGTGGGTGCAAGGCACACAGTAACACCCTGGATGAGGCACCAGTCCATCACAGGTGCACACATACCCATTCAACTAAAGGGCATTTCAGTGTCTACAATTAACCTGACTACATGAGCTCCAGGAGAAAACCCACACAGACACAGGGAGAACATGCAAACTTCACATAGAAAGGACCCAAAGTGCCCCATCTGGAAATGGAACCCAGGATCTTCTTGCTGTGAGGCCACCGTGCTACCCACGTAGCCCCTGCTTCGCTCTACATCTGAACCTGAAACTTGTGGACCGAGTTATTTTTGTTGCTTTGACCTTTTTATTTCATATTACAGCCGTCTCGGAACTGCCCACCCGTAAACATTCGGCATTTCTGATTTTTGTTATGGAGAGAATAACTTCCTGGCATCTTTATTCCCTCGTGAGCTGGGAAGTAGGATTAGTACCCAGTATCTCAGCAAACAGACCATATTTCATTTAGATCACATCACAAGTACAGTGTTCAGCTTTGGGGCCTGTTTGGGCGTCTCGGTAATGGCTCGGAAAATGTCTGTGTCAATAAATCTCTCCTGTGTGCGCCCACAGCGAGTCTCCCACCGGTCCACTCCAAAGCCATGTGCTTTCCAAATACATTACTCTCCTGAGAGATAAGATGGCGGCTTGTAGAAATTTCATTTGCTATTCGCCGAAATCCATTACAGGGAGAAAAGTGAGGCTGGAGTGAGTTCTCCACATGTGCTCACACAGTCACTGCCCTCTGTCAGTTGTCTCTGAAGGGGGCACCGGTGTTTTAATTGGCACGTCAGGTGAACCGGTGAAGTGCTTGTACAAATTTGAATTAAAGAAGCATTGTCCTTTAATATTTGGTGTACTTTAATGGCTAAAGAAATTCCTGAAATTATTCTCCAAGTTAATAAATTATTCTACATACATTGTTCTCTGAAGAAAAACATTTTCCAAGACAAAAACAGGATTTATGAATATTTATGAAAATGCAAATTGACCCCCCTACTATTCCTATTTGCAGATTAGCTAAATGAAGCCAAACTGCTTGCTTGCATTTTTTTTACAGTAACGAATACATCTGATTGGTGTATTTATTTATTAAACTATTTTAAGTTCATTAAAACTGTCATTTTTATTCAGATTTTTTCTGATGTTTCTATTTTAGTTTTGTTCTTCCACCCACGATCCATCTTCTGTGATGGACAAACACAAATTCTGACCCTACCATCTGTATGTTTCGAAAGGAAATTTAGATATATCTGACTGTGTGTTCTCGGTTGCTGTGAAATTGAGAGACTGCAGTCGTGCTTCCTGTGTCTGGGAGAAAACCGGAGCATCCTGAGTAAACCCACCCACAGTACCAAAACATGTGAGGTACACTGCAGAAACTAAATTGTACATGACAGTTGGATATAGTTGTGAACTTAATGAACCTAATGTAACTACCATTCCTGTCATGAATGCAACCAAACATTATATTAAAATACTAATAATCAAACTGTAGTCGTAATTGAAGCAAAGGGAAATCAGCCTGTTCTCTTAATGGGTCTCATATACAAAGCATTTCTACCTACAGATTTTTTTTATTGTTCATAATTGTGTGCAACAATGCACAAGTGAAAATCCCAAAACCCAAATGACATGATTTGGAATGAGTGGGACCATATTAGGCAAAAAAGTCAACAAGTGATCAGCACCTCTGATGTAGAGAATGCCAATGACACAGCCAAGTGCAAGGTGTAAAGCTGTCATCAAAGTAAAAGGGGGCTACTTTGAAGAATTGTAAATGTAAAAAGCATTTTTTGGTCACTAAACAATTCCATATGTGTTGACTCATACTTTGGATGTCTTCAGTATTGATCTACGATGTAAAAATAAAAGGTAAAGGAAAACCTGTGAATGAGAAGGTCTGTATATTTTGACTGGAATCGTACATGAGCAGGTGGATATTTTTAGTTCAGGGTCTTTCAGTCTCTCTCTCTCTCTAGCTCTCTCTCCTTCTGTACGAGTGTGTGTGTGTGTGTGGGGGGGGGGGGCAAGTGGGCACTGTCGCCTCACAGCAAGAACGTACTGGGTTTGATCCCCATGTGGGGTGGTCTGGGTTCTTTCTATGTGGAGTTTGCATGTTCACCACATGTTGGTATGGGTTTACACCGGGTGCTTCGGTTTCCTCCCACAGTCCAAAAACATGCAAGTGAGTATGTAATGAGTAAATACCTTGTCTCTCATGAATGTAATCAAGAGTGTAAACATGACGTTGAAATCCCAATACACAAAGAAATAAGAATAGATACAGCGCTGTTTAGTAAAAACTTGTATTGGGCCATTGTATATTACAAATGCAAAAATTCTTACACTTAAGAACAATTAGATTATTAAACAAAACAACATCTTTGGCAAATAACATACAATAAAAAATGTAAACATGACAACAGCATAACACAATAACAACAGAACATACAACTGTAAAGTAAAACAAATAATAATAATAATAAGATTTTGGCAATGTGATGCTCGATCAGAAGCATCTTGTCTTAATCTGCATTTATTCCCATGCGAAATCATCTCTCCTCTTCCCCTGGATTGTACTGTGTCTGAGCGAGGCTGAGGAAGTCCTGGCCTTAGCACCATACCCTTCTGTCAACGACTCGTCCACACTGTTACCAATCTCCCATCAAAAGCCTTTATATAGTGCAAATAGGTTGGCTGCTGCCTTTGCAGTCGATTTCACAAAGGTCATTTTCGAAAAGGGGACTGTGAGATTGTGTTTGGTTTGGGTCCACATACAGGTCTGCAGGGGAAGAAACATGAATAAAGCATGAGTGTTGTTTACCTTAAAATCAAAAGCAAAGAAAAATCTTCTTAACAATGACAGTAAAGTACAGGGAATGTGGAAAGTGTTACTTAGACCTAAGTCCTGCTTTTGTAGCCGTTCCCATTGATAACAGATTGGATATTTTGAACTTCTGACCTCAAGCTTGTTGGACAGCTTACTCCAAAACTGTACTAGAATCTACACTTCAGGGAAGGCTTTTCCTTAACATTTTGAATCTGGAGTGAGCCTGGTGAAATAAATGCCTTATTCAATACAGGCAGCTTTTGTGAGTCTGACCTGTACTCAACAATCCAATTAAAAGTTTAGTGGGGTTGTGGTTAAGGCTTTGTGCAGATCAATGGGTTTTCTTAACAACCAAATTTGACAAGCGTTTTCTTTTTTTGACTGTATGTACAGTGTCACAGTCATGTATTTTTAAATGATTGTGTACTCCTTTTGGCACTGAAGGTGACTAAAACATCATAACACTTAGAAGGTGCTTTCCATATGAGATAAAAATAGATTTTCAATGTTTATAGACTAGCAGTACAATAGTAATGGTTTCGGAACTTTCAGTAATTCTTTTACAACACTTCAAACTTAAGATGGAACAATCAGTTTGGAAGGTAAAAAGGCAATAACTTTTTTTACATGCATAAAACACTGTGAGTCACATTATTATGACCATTTTCTACTTTCACCGAATGCAGTGCATAGCATGTTTAGTGATATGGCTTGGGGGCTATATTTAGGTTTGAATCCATCCTCATAGATCGCCTACACCCATACATGTCGATCATCACGTTTTGACACTTCTAGCCATGTGAAATGTCTCATTGTTATGCAGGAATATCCTAGAGCTGGTTGGAAGAGCGTGACCAAGACTTTCAAGTACTACCCTGGATCCTCCCCCACTCCCCCTTCAGCAGCTGTGGGATACACTGCAGTCAGCATGACTCCAGATACCTGTGACGACCTACCAGGCCTTTATTGAGTCACTCCATGCCCGTCTAGCTGCTGTCTGCGCTCATGTGGCAGTTACTTGCATATTAGCTGGTAGGTTAATGCGACAATGCAACATTTTGTGTTTTTTTAATTAAATGATTAAAATGTGGTTTTATATTCATGTCCTTATATCACATTTTGTATAATAATCAGTTTAGTGTGAAAAATCTACTTTTTAATGGGGCTGTAAAGCTTAATGACAGGAGTCCTTTTCTAAGTACAAGAAAAGTCTTTGAGGAGGCGAATTTATAGATACGATTTATAATGAAATATGTAGAAGCTTACGTATTTTTTTTTTCATTTTAGACAGTCCATCAGCATCAAACCTCTTTTAATGTTATTTCTCCTTATTATTTGTCATAATTTGTGCTTTTCTGTTAGCTGAATGCTGTTACGGTGCTGCAGAACTGTGAAAAGTAACTGCCCATTTTACGATTACATCAGTTTCATATGTCACACTGAATGATTTTTAGATCATTAAACACAAATAATAACATACTTTAATTTTGTGAGATGGTGTGTACGAGAGAGAGAGAGAGAGAGAGAGAGAGAGAGAGTGTGAGAAAGAGCTGCTGGTTTTCTGTATCCGCTTGTGGGTGCAGGGTTGCCAGATTGCTACAGCGATTCCCCAATATGCATTATAAAACCTTCCAGAACAACACAGGAGGAGCAGATGATATTGCATTTTTAAAATAATAAACCAGTTAAGCCATCATGACCTACAAATAAATATCTTAAAATGTTCATATTAGTAATTCTAGATTTGAAAGGGAATACCACTCAAAACAACTTAATCTCTTTGTGGTATGACTCACTCTCTGTGTGCTCTCTTGACCTGTATTTTCTGTGTATGTGCTTGCACTTTATTCTTCTCAAGTTTTCTCTGTGTGTGTGTGTGTGTGTGTGTGTGTGTGTATGCGCATGCATTGTCTCCCTTATGCAAACTGCTATAAAGCAGAGCCCATAATGAATATGGAGGAGTGTCCACTACAGTTATGGTTAAAGAGAGAAGAAGCAAAGTCTATTCTACCCATTGGATTCAAATTCAAACCTGTAAATCCCAGCAACCTCAGGAGAATGTAAAATGTAAAAAGATGCAATTAAACAAAACCACCTGCATATTATTCCACTGTGTTATTTTACATTTTAATATATATATTATTAAAATTTGATTGATTGTGATTAATTACAGCAAAATGAAAGATTAATTAGTTAATTGTTTTTTAATCGATTGACAGTCCTAAATATATTAGAGAACCCCTCCACACACACACCTACTCCCATCATGGCTATAGCATTAAATAGCAAACACCAAGCTTATCAAAATAAATCCCCGCTCTTACAATGTGTTGATTTATCGCAGTCATTGTGGCAGTAATGATGAATTGCTGTGGCTCCTTCGCAGAGTAATGCATATTTCATTGCACAGTGTTGATAGAGTCACAGCCTTGTAAGGTGTTCTGAGACTAGCTTTGTGAATTCACTTCCAGTGGCTTTCTTGAAAGTTTCAAACGCTAGTGACTGGTTCTTTTTTTAGGTAAAATAAATAAAAAGCCAGATTCCACACACATATTCGATCTTCTGCTCTTATCTATAATCTCATCCGCCTCATGCAGTGGGGCCTGAGCTGTGAGTACTTTGTTGACAGACGTGTGGGAGGATGGAGATGGGCTGATACGAAAGGCTAAAGATCAGCTCGGGGCTTCGTTGGAGGCGCTCATGGCTTTCGTTAATGCTGAATGCTTTTCTTCACAGATAAAAAAATGTGGATTTCAATCAAGTGTTCAGAGACATCCTATTGTTAAAAGCTTTCTCTCTGCAGTATCTTTGAAGATATTTTATCCCATTTAATGTCATTGCAGCACATTGCTGTGAGGTTAAGTGCTGGATTTACATTTGTATCCATAAAAGATTTTATAAATGTGTCTAGACTGTTGAGACTCAGCCAAATTACACAGATGCCCCGGCATAAGGTGAGTAATAACCGAAATAATTAAAGACATCTATTCAGTCTGGTGTGCTGGGGGTTCTCACCTGAGCGCTCTCAATGGGGGAACGGTGGTGACCTTGCTCACAGTTTGGGGGCCTACGGCAGGGGGCATCATTACCAGCAGCTCCCTAGTTCCAGGTGAAGGTTTGGCCTGGGCTCCCCGAGCAGGGCTCAAGGGTAGAGGTCTTTGAGGAGGT
The DNA here is from genome assembly GCA_034509265.1 of Microcambeva bendego. NCBI lineage: Eukaryota > Metazoa > Chordata > Actinopteri > Siluriformes > Trichomycteridae > Microcambeva > Microcambeva bendego. The sequence continues at coordinate 14,876,986 of JAYDZG010000036.1, forward strand.
GTGGGAGAACGTTTGGGAAGAAGTTCTGATACCATCTGAAACAAAAGGAATCAAAGAAGGGGTAAGATGAGAAGATGTTAGACATGTCTGAAGAAACTGAACTACACATTATTTTCTATATAGTATATTTTAGGTCACTTGAATCTCAGGAAATCAGTGGGCAGCACTGTTGCCTCACAGAAAGGTCCTGGATTTGATCCCTGGTTCTGTCTGTGTGGGTTGTATGTACCTATCAGTAATAGTCCTGGTACCAGATACCACAGGACTAGGCAGGTTGTTTGGACAGCATATTAGACGGGTGTTCATGGCTCGTTGTGATTATTCACCTAGTGATAAATACTAGAAAAAAGCATTTTTGCTCAAATTTAAAAGCGCTCCTTTCCGGAAGGATAGCCTTTGTATATTCTACTGCCCAAACAAGAGTAAAAACGCGAAGCCTATCAGTCGATAATATGGTTTCTTTTAGGTTGGGTGCTTTTCTGGCCTTTAGCTATTGTTATTCCAAAAACAGATATAAGTGAATACAATGCTTGTTGTTGGGACAAGCCTTAAATCACAGCAGTTAGTCTTGTCAGTGTAGGGTTACAGAGGAGTTTTAATGGGCTTAGTATGGCATTATGCAGTTTTATTATTGTTTTTGACGGTTACAAATCACCTGCCCTTTTACGCTTTTTATCAAAACACATTCTCTAACATTAAAGTCTGATGAATAGACTTCTGGCACTAATGTAACCAGTAACACTGGCCCATTACTGTGTGTCATTTCTGAGCCTCTTACTGAAAGTGAAAGAAGAAACAACCTTTTATAGAAAGTAGATTGAGGCGTTTGATTGTGCATAATGTAATCATTTTTAATTGGGCTGTTACTTGATTGCTTAACTAAATAGCCAACTGTTAAAGTTTTAACTGGGTGGTACGGTGGCTAAGTGGGTAGCACTGTCGCCTCACAGCAAGAAGGTCCTGGGTTTGATCCCCAGGTGGAGCGGTCCGGGTCCTTTCTGTGTGAAATTTGCATTTCCTCCCACAGTCCGAAAAACATGCAAGTGGAGATCCAAATTGACTGTGACTTTGTTTGATATAAAATCACAAATTATATATTTGATATAAAGTCACAAATTTAACCGAGAGTAATATACTGAAAACTTATATACATCTGGTTAAAAAACTGTCTGGTACCATATGAGTCAAAAGTTTGGACACACCTTCTCATTTAATGTTTTTTTACATTGTAAATTAAGTAACACACATGGAATTATGTAGTAAACAAACCATATCTTTTAATAATAAAATCAAGAAAAAAACGTGAAAAGGTGTGTCCAAACTTTTGACTGGCACAGTATGTGGATTAGATATGCTGTGGTGACCTTTTAATATAGAAGCAGCCAACAGACCAAAACCTGGAATATAGATTAGACTTTTATGTGACAAAAAGTGCATTCAAATGTAGTCATTAAACTTTTTAATGCATCACAGGGCAGCAACCAATTGGCACTAAGTGAAAATGAACCTCCCGCCCTTGAGTACAGGGGTATTTTCTGTACGGTTTTCCACTGTGATTGCTTTTATATGAAAATTTGGCTGAATTTCTATTAATGTGTGTTACAAAATTTGTAAATTATATTGTTCTTTAACATTTGGCAGTAAAACGCACGAACAATAATATATTGGCATGAAAAAAGGCATAGAATTGTGGAGGATATTGGAACATTTGTTGGGTTCTAAAGAGACATCAGTGAACGACTGAGGACGCGACGCTGAACCATGACTTTGTGTGGGTTTACTGTAATTATCAGAGAAGCGATTTTAACTCTCCTGCAACCCCATCCAACACAATGACCTCTCATCACATGCTGTTGCACTAAAATAAAATGACCATGCCATTTTAATTTGCAGATTATTATATTATCTGGTTTAACTCGTGGTGGCCTTTTGATGAACAGATTTACTGAAAATCCTAAAATAGATAATGCATCTTAATGTCTGTAAGGGATAAACCAGAACTCTTATCAGTTCAGGTGATCTGTAACATGTAGCAGGATATTTCTGTGGAAGTGCTGTTAAATCTGCCTGAACACATGTTGTGGAGTTGGGATTTACCACGGGGCTGCGCGTAGGATTAAGAGGCAGGGGTTTCTTGGGAGGGCTGAGCTTGGGAGCACTTGGACTGCACTTGACTGCTTCCAGGTGTTTGCTGATGGGAGGAGGATTCCGAGGCACTTTGACATCACGGAGTTGGGGAGAAAGGGTGGGTCGAAGAGGGCGGACAACGTTGACTGGTTGGCTGCCGTTGGAGACTGGGCCGGGTCGCAGAGGGAGCACTTCCTTACTGGTATGAGGTAGCTAAATGGAGAAATACAAGAGCAAGTATTTAGGTATTGTTCAATTCTACATTTACTGGTGTGAGGTAGCTAAATGGAGAAATACAAGTATTTAAGTATTGTTCAATTATACATTTACATTAAATGTGTTTACTAGTTTATTTGACTTCTTTATCTATTCAGTTATGAATTTTGAATCTGGCAATTTTATGAACGTGCCATGGTGAATAAGATCTATCGAATAAATCCATTGTCTGTAAACCTGTCATCAAAACCGTGTATCACCTCCTCCTATGGGTTGCTAACTTGGTAACAAATCTATCTTCTGAAACTAAATAAGACATTCTGGGTCTCTTCTTAGATGTAGTTTGACTGAGTGGATTTAAGTGTAAAAGTATAAAACCTAAGCTGCTTTTGTGTGATGGTGCTTGTGTAACTCCAACTTTACAAATATATCCTGTTGACATGTTTTTTGCCCAAAATAACTAAAGTACATTTATGATGATGTATGTTCATACCTCTACTCGAGGAACAAAAACTTATTACACTTATTACAGTTATTTGAGTAATTATCCTACCAGATTATTTGAGTAATATGCTCATATTCAGCTCCCTCATGATTCAGTCAAAATGCTGTTCCAATTTAACGTCTTAACTAGGGAGCACTATTTATAATTTTTTCACGTAGAGAGCTTACTTGTTTTTTTCAAACACACCCAATGAATGAATCCTTGGTGGTGTTCTTAAACAGCATGCCTAAATGCGTCACCCACAAATACAATACTGTTCTCCAATTAAAATGTATTATTTGATTCATCTCAATTATGTGCCTTATACTTTTTACAATGCTACAATTAAACAAATAATTGTCATTATGCCCTTAATCATAAACAAGTTGCATTTAATTGAAATGTAATTACCTTTGTGATAAAAAAACACATTAGTGATACAATACATAACCATAGCAACCATTGTACATAAGCGCAGCAGTGGGTGTGTGTGTGGGTGTGTGTGTGGGGGGGGGGGGGAGTATAAGTAAAAAAAATAATAATTCAGCAACCGGTTTGGGAGATCGG
>JAYDZG010000036.1:14892366-14910587 GCA_034509265.1 Microcambeva bendego
CCCTCGACAAGGTGCCAATACCTCACAGGGCTTTAGCCTAGATCTCCAACCAGACACAGTCAATAGTAGGGTCTTAATGGAATTAGATGCTCCGTTACTCAAAGATCACAGACTTTTCAGTTTGTAGGGGTGTCAATACCAAGATTCATCACAATACTATACGATACTTCTTAATGATACTACAATTTTGATACATTGACATTTTCTATGATATGATTCAGTTCTAAACTGTCTGCGTTCGATATGATTCCACACAATCTATTATATTTCTGAGCTCAAATGTAGACAAAATATAATTTGACCATTTTATAATTAATAAATGTCAAATACAGCAGTATGTATACTGTCTCTCTATTTGTTAGAATAAGTGTAATGTATTTTTATGATTTAAATACAACACTAGATAAAAAGTTCTCTCTGTCATGTAATGTGAATTACATATATATTGTCTGGCCCTAGAATGTTAAATGTACAACTTTAGGTTGTTCTGTTTGCACAATAAAGTCACGAACTCACTTAAATGTGTGGATATTGTATTACTTTACTCTCTCTACCACTCAAAGTTGTAGTTTTAATTCAATACATCATGATAAATCTTGTTCCTGCTAATTGTTTTGGTTTGACAGAAGAGGTGGGATCACATCGAAGGATCAGATCATTATATGTTTGGATCGATGCATCACTATAAGTTAGAGTCAAAAAGTTTTAAAGGTGGCACAGTGGTTATTTGTGCGAGGTCGACAGGGTTCTGCTATACGTGTCATTTCTGCTGGCTGGTTGAAGTGCCTTTATAAGTGGTCAATGACTCGGAGAGCAGCACAGAGTACCTGTCAGTACGTGCTATGGCTCTCTGTTAGACTCACACATATCTAAGAGGGTGTTTAATCAACAGGTTGACCTGGTAAGAGCAAAGGTGGTGCGAGCATCGGAGGAAGACAGAATCTGGGAATCGGAATTGACAAGATTGAAAGGAAATGGGGAAATGCTAAATGAAAAAAAATGAAAACTTTGCTATGGGTGATTATTGTAAATTGGGTAACATGGCAGTTCCATATACAACCGTGGAAAAAATAGTTATACAATTTCTTTCTGTGTGATCAAAATGAGCAGTGTTGTTTTTTAGATTCTTATTTTTATTGTAGCTATACCCGAACCCAGGACCTTTTGTAATTTAGCTTCATATAAAAAGTGTCAATGGGTTGTGCACCTGCCTAGTGGAATGTTGGAAACAACTCTTTGTTGCACTAATAGCAGTATGCTTTTGTTTGCAGCTGGAGGTTACTTTTTATCTATTTGCTCTTTTATCTTGTTGCTTTCAGCACTGTTGCATCACAGCTAAATTGTCCTGGGTTCGATTCCCGGAACAAATCATTTGTTTGTGTAGTTTACATGGTCTTCCTGTGTCTGTTGGGTTTCCCGTGGGAGCTCCGGTTTCCTCCCGCAGTCCAAAAACATTTAAATGAGGTGAAATGGAGATTTGTCCATAACAGTGTTTGAACCTGATTAATCTGGTGTGCCTAGAAATAATTGCATCAGTAATCCTGTCATGATTGTAACTAATCACAATACAAAATGATAATGAAATAAATGCATGCAATTGCTTTGCTACTGTTTATACATATTTGCAGGCCTAAGAAAAGACTAAATAATGAATTGAAAATAAAAAGTTATCATCCAAAGGAAGGTACAAATTTGAGCCACTTTAGTAGCATAAATGTTCTATTTTCATGATTGAAACCCACTCTCTAAGAAAAAAGATCAATACTAAATAAATAAATGTCAACTGATGATGGTGTTTGACTTTTTGGCTTTTTTCAAGTGTTTAATCCTCCATACAAGACACTTTTTGTTAGACCACCCTTTCAAAACTTCACAAAGTAAACAACCAAGAATAGAGAAATGGGAAATAAGAAAAATGGAGGAAAAAGAAGCCAGATGAATTAAGGGAGATCGATTTCTGTGTTCATGCTACTTAGAGGCTTTTAACCACCTTAAAAGGCGGCACTTATTTACTGTTAAGAGTCACAGTTGGGTCTTTTTTGACTTTTAGAGTGTAGTAAAGCTTCTAGTAGTGTAGAATTAATTCTGAAAAAGCTTGGATAGAAAGTATAAATAATTAACTTATGTAGTTTGGAATACATTATCTTTTTACTTACCCCATGATCATTGCACTGAGCAATACAAGCTTCCAGCTCAGAAAAAGATGCATTCTGGCACCGGCGGTCTTTGCACACCTGCGAAAATTATTTACTAATCAAAAGTCTGTTTTCCTGCTCAACCAGGACATACAGACAAATGATTAGTGGTGTCTGTAACAGATGAGGCAATGTCTTAACAAGGTTTCTTTGTAACCTCTGCTGGCTAATTAAGACTGGGGATGATGGTACATAGTGCGCTCTCTACGTAAGCAGCATTTTACCTCTATAACACTATATTGAGTGCAGAAGTAAGCAGCATTCTCAGGATTTAGTGAAGCACAACTTCTCTCACAAAAAATAAACATGGCGGCCAATGCAGGGCAAAATTTAAATTTAAATAAATTGTTATTGATGTTTAATTTGCATGATCTGTTTTAATTTGCAAATTGTCAATGAAAATGTAACCTATACAAAACCCATATTGTGAAGCAATAAACGAGCGGGTCATTTACAACAATTCTGCTTTCCCATTAAAAAGAAAATCTTACAAATAAATAAATACATTATTAATGTAATATACTGTGTGGCCAAAAATATCTGGTAACTCACCAAAAATTACATAAATTGGTGTTTTAGCCATACTGATTGTTCAAATAATTAATAAAATTAAATCCAACTTTGTGGCAGCAGTTTGATCATTATACCAGTCATAAGTATAATAAATAAATTTGGTATGAATTAATGTTGGAATATTAAATGATACCCAGTGCTGTCCATCCAACACAAATGCCTTCTCGTTTAAATTAAGTTTGTGACAAATTCCCACATACACAGGAAAGAGGCAACTTTATATTAATGCCAACAGTGATTTTGCCCTAATAGTGAATCTAAACCTTGAACTGTAGAATTTCGCTTCCAAACACAAATTTACTATGTACAATGTGTGTTGCATATTAATTAGTGTAGTTTTAAGTATAGTTTCCTCTGAACCTCATTTGAATCTATACCAGACTATTATAGGAAAGCACACCTTGATTTCACACCCTTGACCTCATTCACACCCATGGGTAGCTTAAACCAGCCAATTTATCTAGTAATGTTTCTAGAGAAGGAATGGAATGTGAAAAAGAGGATTAAACAAGCCCAAGAACCAGACTACAGTCAAAAAGCAAATATTTCATACAAATGTTGCTGTTCAGCATTCTTCCAGCTGTGATTCCATTAATAAAAAACACAGGCATATATATTTTTAGTAATGTAGGTAACAAGGTGTAGGACAGATTGAGGCTTGGACCAAGAGTACATGTATATTAATCATAAGTCAGACTTTAGCAACCTTTTATGGTCCAGTGACCCAGTTTTTTGTAACTCCATCAGAGTCCAAGAGTTAGAAAGTTAATGCGGCAAAGTCTTTCATGTAGCTGGTACTTTTATAACCAAAAGCTCAAGTTAATAAATTATTAGCTGACAGAATTCTATCATGCTAAAATATATATTGTGTATTGAAAAGATGTACTTATATTTTTAAATAATAGCAATCTTATATCAAAGTATATCCATCCCAGTTGATCCTATTTCAAATTCTGACCCCAAGTCTGAGAGCCACGGGCATAACTTTATCACAATTGAAAATGATCTGGTCACTACATTTGAGTTATGACTTGATGTCAGGTATTATATTCCTCTCTCTCCTGCTGACTGAGTCAAAATAAGTGTTAGTCAGCTTGCCTTGCCCTCTCCACACTTGGTGCCAGTCATGACGAGCCCGGGGTCGGAAAGGTCTCCCTGACCGTCCTGTGTGCTGTAAACATATGTGCCACGACACTTCACTTCGATGCCATCTGTGCGGATGGTGGTGTCGATGGACACGGCGTTGGTGTCCTTTGGTTTCTTGGCAGCGCTGAGGCACTGGATCTTCCCACATTTAGCATCACTGTGGAAGAGGTACAATGAGAAGCTTTATATAAGCAGGATACATATTTTACCTAATGTTTCTATTACAGAAGCAAGTATGAATGATCAGTATGTTATTGTGAGGATGATGAGGTCAGTAATAGGTGAGTCATTGAACAGTTTGCACATCACAATCAAGATGAGCTGGCACATCTTACCGGTGGCCAAAAGGCTGGTTGATAATTAGAGCAAAAGAGAGTGAACTTGGGATGAATCCATACACTTTACCCTGATGCTATATATATATATATATATATATATATATATATATATATATATACTGTATATATATACATATATATCGTATCAGTGCCCCAAATGAAAAGATTTTGATCAATTCTTGCTGAATCGTATCCCTAGTGTGAAGAGATTTAAATGAATGTGAATCCTTTCGGCTGGGGAGTCGCTACAATGGATCCTAAAACACACTTGTTTGTGCATATCAGTGCAGATCAGGGTGGCAATGCTGAGTTTCGAACTGGGGAGTTCAGACTCTCTGTGCAGGTGTGCTCGCGGAATATCCCACCACTTCACCTGGGCGCTAACAGTTTTAAGTGAATAAAATGCCAAAAGATTTTACTTATTAAATCACATTATAATCAACCAACTTTTTACACCAAACTCTACATAACTGTGCATTCATATTCCTCACCTTTTCTCACACTTCATGTAATTGCCTTTCGCATCTTTGCCGCAGTTCCCAAAAGCATTTCCTGCAGCGTTCACATCCTGAAAACAGGCATCGTGTGCAGGCCGAGCACCTAGATGATCAACATTCACTTTTTCAGATTCAATCTACCATGATATTAGACCTGTGTAGACTTTAGACATACTGAAAATGCATCTAAATTGCTTGAAAAGTCTTAATTGCCATGTCAAAAATAAATGATTAGCTTTAATGGTGTCTATAATTTTATAAATATGGAAATGAGGCTGAGTTAAATTGCCTTTAGTTCCACTGAAAAAGCTAATTATTCCATCATCAGTTATAATGCATGTGTCAATATGGAAATCTGTCATGTATCAGACCCATTAAGGCAGTCGAGGTGAGTCCATGGAGAGTGCAGATTGTGTCGTGATATCAGCCTAGAGGTCTGACTGGACTAAAGCCCACAGCCAGCTGGACAGAAGTGCTGGCACTAGAAAATTCATCCAGTGTTTGATAAGCAATGCTGACAAAGCTCCATAACTGCCCAATTTGGAGAGCAAATTACAACAAACTGCTTCTTCTCAAGAGGATTTTTGAGGAACAGACATTCATTTAGGTATTTATATTCAAACTAAAATACGATTCACCAACCAAAACAAAACAGATGATGCAAATACAAATAAGCCAGTTGCATGTTCCCAGTGCACGTTCACAGATAAACTAAGCAGTATGCCCAGCCAACTGCATCATCTCCTCATCAACCTCAGTTCAGCGGTGGACTCAATCAGTCGTTGGGGAGATATGATGTGCCAGCCAGCCAGCCAGAAATTTCAGAAAATAACTTGCACTCTTCTGCCTAATTTCAACAGCTGTCTTCTCAACTAAACCAAAAGTAGTTTATATAGGAAACCCAGCCAGGAACTGTGTTTGTCTAGAATCTGGCTGGAATTTGTTTGCTTCCTGCCAATAATTTAGCCACCAATAAAAAAATTGATTTTTTTAAAAAAAAGGTGATTATAATAAGTTATTATTATATTATTTACTCAAAAACTAGACAGTGGCTTGCTGAGTAGCACTGTAACATCACAGCAAGAAGCCCCTGGGTTCGATTCTCGATTAAGTCCTCTCTGTGTGCAATGTGCATGTTCTCTTGTGTCTGTGTGGGCTTCCTCTGGGAGCTCCAGTTTCCTCCCACAGTCCAAAGACATGCAGTAAGGTTAACTGAAATATAAATTTGTAAATGTAACCAAAATATGTGTAAAAATAAATAGTATATCTAAGTGGGTGGGCTATATTAGGCAGAAAGTGAGCATTTCGTCCTCAGATTTGTGTTAGAACGTGGGAAAATAAGAAATCTCATGTATTTAAGTCAACACCAAAGCTTTTTTTTAATTATTTATGGCTATATAGAGTGAGAAATGTGAGTCACTAACTCTAGCTTAAGAGGTATGGATATGCCATGGGTCTCACTACTACACTAAAAGTTAATATGACTCATAAAGCTTTAATGTGAGGTTCTAAATAATTGTACCAAATTGCTATAATCTACTGTGGGCTTTTACAACTAAAATTAGCCATCTTATGTGTAATGTGTCAATCCCAATTTCTCAGACTGATAGCTGGGTAGGTGACCTTCTATCTCTGTCTGCTTATTCCACTATACACCAATCAGGCATGCTTTGTTCAATCAGACATGATTTGTTCTTTTTGTTGTCAAAACAGCCCAGCAATTGTGATGCACTGTGTGTATTCTGACACCTTTCTATCAGAACCAGCATTAACTTCTTCAGTAGTTTGAGCTACAATAGCTCATCTGTTGCTTTGCATGTGAAGAAATAAACCTTGGCCCCCCAGGATCCTGTCACTGAGCTACCACTGTTCCTCCCTTGGACCACTTTTGATAGATACTGACGAATGCAGACCAGGAACACAAGAGGTGCAGTTTTGGAGAATTTGGCTTACCTCAAACTTACCCTAGCCCATTTTCCTGCTTTAAACATCAATTTTGAGGATAAAATGTTGACTTGCTGCCCAATATAATCCACCCACTAACAGGTGATAATCAGCGTTATTAACTTCACCCATCAGTGATCATAATGTTATGTCTGATCTGTATACCATAAATTGAATTAATCTGGATTCACCATTATTGACACTGACATCTTTCAATATGATTTATTACAATCATTTCATATCTGCACAGATAATGCTAGTATTGTATGAACAGTGTACAGTATTCTTACCGTAACCCCATAGTTGCACACATTGTTGCTCGTGTGTTAGGCACATGCCATTGTAACAGTAGGCATGACCGTACTGGCACAGGGAGCCATCCAGAAGGTATACATTGGCTGGGCAGTAGGCTGATACACCTGTGCAGTACTCTGGGAGATCACATGTGCCGGCAGCACTGCGGCACATTGTGCCTGCCTTTTTTAGCTAAGAGAGAGAAACCAGGGTCAAGAATAATCATTTTTGTCTGTATAACATATATGGCAAGCTTAAATATGTGCACACAGAGCTGGCTATTTTAAGAGCAAGCACATTGAAAGAAGTGTGCAAGAGAAAACCGAGACATTAAATAAATAAGAGAAAGTGTGCTTTAGAACAGAAAACCATGAATAGAAAGGAATCAAAAGTGACCAGGAGGAGGAACAGCAGACTGAAATAATGTGATGATTGTCAGAGACCTTGCAGTCGCTGCAGCAAACGCCGTGTGCACACTGTGCGTCCTGCTTCAGAGTGCAGTTACTGGCATGGCAGCAGTCGTTTGTACACTCCTGTAGGAGGATGAGAATACAAACGCAGACGTAAGCAACCTTAGCTTTTGTCCATGTACATCATTGTGTGACCTGGCACCCACACAGTCAATCACTTATCACACATGGTGTTATTCAGAGCTCTACATTTATCAAACATACACGCATACTTGCCGTAGCTGTACAAAAAACGTGGGTGGTGAGATGAATTAGCTTTTTCACTGTGACGGCAAGTAAAAGAGTGAGAGAGAAAACAAAATTTCTAGTAAAATTAACTATAATATGTTGGAGTGGATCACAAAATTAAACAAATGTACTATGTTAGATATTTGGACTATGTGAAGCCTTTAAGCTGCTCCTTTGACACGGTCCAAAAAAAGGCCTAAAAAAAGGCCTAAAAAAGGCCTGTTTTACAATTTAAACCCCAAATCTGTCACGTAAAAACATTTTCAGTCGCTCCTGCAGTGTTTTGTGTCCGATCACTTTCACTCTGTCCAGTAGAATTGATTATGGACTGGGAAGCTGTCTTACTAACCAATCAGTAGCTGATCCTGGAAGTCCTTTACTACTTCCTTTGGTAGTGGATAGGTTACCTTTCTAGAGACAGTTCAAAATGCTTGTGTTTAGTATTGAGAGTCATCAATTGTTAATAGCATTTCGATTTGTAAATACAGTAGCACCCCTCTGTTTCTTTTGTGACCTTTCTCCTGTACAGTATATCTTGTTGCACATTAATATAAACTTAACTTGTATATAGGCTCCCCTTGTACTGCCTTTTTATGCATTTACATTACCAAAGTGTGATTGGATGAGTTTAGCCTATGCTAAGTTTATTATTTAAATAATCCGAATAAGGTTGTAATAAATTGTTGAGAATAAATAAGTAATGTCAAGTTGAACAGTCAGGTGCAATTTACCGACATTCACTACATGATCGGCCAGTAAATCGCAGTCGACAAATCCCCCCGTATTAGACTATATTGGAGACTAAACTGGAGATAATATTAGACAGTATTGTAGACTACACTAAAGATAATTTTAGACTATATTAGAGACTACACTGGAGATGATAATACACAGTATATGACAATATTGGAGATAATTTTAGACTTTATTGGAGACTATACTAAAGATAATATTAGACTCCATTGGAGACTATATTACACTATTTAAGAGATGATTACACACATAGCTTATGAACGCTGCATACACTACACACCCAAAAGTTTGTTGACGCATAAGCATGAGCTTGTTATACATCTTATTTCAAAATTAAATGGTATTAAAATGCTGACATGTATGTGATTGGTTATGCCATAACATCAGGCCCTCTGAGAATGCTTAGAATGTCTGTAGGAATTTGTGCCCATTCAGTTAAAAGCTTTTTTGAACCAAGCTTTTCTTCATGTCTTTATTGACCTTGCTTTTTTCATGGGACGACAGTCATGCTGAAACAGGAAAGTGCCTTCCCCAGTCTGTTGCTCTAAAGCTGGAAACAGAATCGCGTTTATGTAGTCATGTTAATTTTACCTGCCAGCAACTCCTGTGGCTATACCGGTTGATTTAAAAAAAATTAGAAGGGCTGTCCCAAAACTTTTTGTGTATAAAGTGAACAGCTAGCATCTTCTAATTAAAGAAGGACCCCACATGAATGTAAAACAAAAATAATAACGTACATTTGTATTCACAGATGTTATGTTACCTCAAGTGCCATTGCTTTCTTTTTTCCCCTCAAACAAATGAGCAGGTGGTATAGTGTGAGGACGGGTGCGGCTAAGAATAATTAGCACACCCACAACAAAGCATGGCAGGACCAGCGCCAGCAAATCTGTCTCAAACTGAGTGCAGTCTAAGAGTGGTGTGTTGAAATGTTGCTTGTTGAAAATTTTTCCCATGAAAAATACTTGACAAAACTTCTAAGAACACACAGTATGGATAGTGCGGTACATATCAATCCTAATAAAAGTGCAGGTGCTAGTGCATAATTAGTCTCTACGCGTGTCTACATACTCCAGATGTTAAACCCATCATCCCATTATACGAGCCCTGACAACCTGCCAGTTTCAGGCTTTGCAGATAGGTGACATTTTTCCCTCCCTACCACGCTATTGTCACTCATTGTTATGCGGCATAGTTTTTACCCACCATTGGTGAAAAATGCGATTCAATTTGATGTTTTTAATTATTTAAAAACAGAAAAGAGGGAAATTGGGAATTAGTCGTACATAATTATTCTCAAATCAGCATTCCAATCAGATGCTGTAATTGTATTTCATTATATTTTTATTTAGACTTTTAGGCTGAATTAGTTTTTATAATAGGCCTCTAAAAACTATTAATCAAATGTGAAGTCTGTTTTTCTAAATTAAATATATTTTATCACTATGGAGGGCAGCACGGTGGGTAGGACCGTCTCCTCACAGCAAGAAGGTCCTAGGTTCAATTCCCCAGGTGACGCATCTGTGTATAGTTTGCATGTTCTCCCTGTACAGGTTTTCTCCTGAATTGAAGATCCTATATTGTTCATGACTGTGTTTGGCACTGTAACCTTTCCTATCATGAGCGTAACCAAAGTGTATCAACACTTCTCATTAAAGTCCTAATAGATAAATATATAAATTTGCACTGTATACATCAAAAACAGTTCTGAAAGTTAATCATATGTTAGACAAGTCCTGGAGCCATAGCCAGTGCCTTACCCGGAAACTTCCACTGCTTTTTCTCCTGAATAGAGCTAAATCTGTACAGCGTTTTAAAAACAAAGTTTTGCTGTTCTGGCACTGATAGCAGTGCTGTCAGAGATTTTTTTTTCACACACCCACACCTTGAATTTCTGTTCTTTCATGGTAAAAAAATATAATGTCACAGAGCTGGTGATAACATGTTAGTAGTTTTTTTGTACATTTCACTGCCTGGTGACATTTCTAAAAAGCAAACCCATTCCACATGAGATTGTGTATTCCATTGCCAGTACAGTTAGTTAAATTTGATGCTTTAATGATAGCTTTTATTTCAAGGTATTTACATACGGATCTGATACACAGTTCAGAAGATTTACTTGTGAGCAGAAATAGTGGAACATGTGACTGTCAGACATGTAATGTTGGACGGGTGTGTTCTTTTACATTTACATTCAGAGAAAAAATAGTGCTAAATATCTACACTCAGTTTCAGATTTAAGTTTTGCAAATGCGGACTGCATTTATAGTTAAAAGAGTAATCAACATGAAAACCTGTCTATGGGTAAAAACAAGCAATTGTTAATCTGAGAGAAGATGAAAAATCAATCACAGCCATTGGACAAATATTGGCCATAGCCAGTACAACCATTTGGAAGCCAGTACAACCATTTGTTTTTGAAGAACAAAGTCATCAATTGTGTACTAAGTAGCAGGTGTTAAGTAAAACAAGGAAAACAACAGCAGATTACATTGAAACATTGAGTGTGCTGTGAAAAAGACCCTAAAACAACTGTTAGTGACATCAGCAAAGATCTCCAGAGGGAAGTAGTGAAGGTATCACAAGTTACCGTTTGCAGAAGACTTTATGAACAAAAGTAAAGAGGCTTTACCAGAAGATGTTTTCCAATGTTTTAAGTCTATGGCTAAAATAAGGGAAATGGCTTCACTGTTCCAATACTTTTGGAGGGAGTGTTTATGTACACAAAAGCCAACAACAATGGTGGGTATTCCCCAACATAAAATATCAATGTCTCAATAATTTTCCATGTGCCCTTGAGCACAACGATTTCTCATGTTTTTCACAAGTCAACTTATTGTCTGCTGAGGCATGGCATTCCACTCTTCCCGAAGGGCATCCCTCAAGTCATTGAGTTTCTGGAGTACAGAGTTATGACATTCTACATGGCAACTCAGCTGATCCCTTAGGTTTTGTATGGGATTCAGGTCTGGAAAAATATCAGGCCACTCCATTTGAGGTACCCCAGTCTCCAGCAGCCATTAACTAATGATGCGGCCTTGATGAGCTGGAGGATTGTCATCCATGAAATTGAAATTAGGCCCCTGTTGTTCATGCAGAGGCATAATGACTGGATTAATGATGTTATTCAAGTAATATTGCCATGTTACTTTACCATTCACAAAGTTCTGTAGACTAGACACACCTGCCCACACTGTAACACCATAATCACCAACAGTTGTTGATGCATTGTGCTCTCCTTGTAAATCCTCAACATCGTTGGCAGCCATCATTTCTGCTCAGCATGAATTAATTTTCATCAGTAAACAGCACTGAGGCCCACTTGTCCCTTGTCAAGTGTAAATGCTCCGTCCATGAAAGACGATTATGCCTGTGCCTGGTGGTGTGGTCAGGAACCCTTGCAGGTCATCCAGCACACAGACGACACTGATATAAACGGTTTTGAATGGTCTGATGTGATGTCATGATGTCAAAACAGCAGAACAGCATGTTGAGGAGAACATACCAATTCTAATTGAACCATGATAATTATTGGTCGATTCATGGATAAAACACCTGTTCTGAATTTTGCTGTTAAGCTCATTGATAGAGAACAGAAAGTGGTGCAGAAAATACTGAAACATTGACCAGTTGGACATTAAAAAAATGAGAGAAAGTCACATTAGGATCACATGTAAATGTTAGAATACATTTTAGGGTCATCCTGAAATTGCCACTGAAAGTCAAATATCCCTTTTTTATACAAATATGTACAAATAGAACAAAAATCATGAGGAAGTGATTTTTCTTCCTTGCAAACTATGAGTGTACAACTTACCTGTAGTTCTCCACAGTCACATTCTTCCCCCTCTTCCACAAAGCCATTCCCACACCTCTTTCCCCCAACCAGATCCTTCATATTGGGCATGTTAAATAAACACATTCCTCCTCCTTTCTGGAAGTAGTTGTCCAGATCTTTCTTGCTGCAACGGCTGAATACCTTAGGGAAGGGGTGCCTGTCAGGCATGTAAAATGCAAAAGTAAGTTTCAAAACAGCTGCATGGATCAGACTGTCCCTGTCCACAAAGACAGACAGGGCTTTTTCCATATGTGGACAGAAGAGGATGTTTGTACATACCCTGTAGCTGCTGCCATCACACATCCTCCCTGCTCTGCCGTGGCTTCCACACAGCAACCATCATGGTCGTGGCTCATGCCAAAGTTATGGCCGATCTCGTGTGCCATGGTGGCGGCTGCCCCAATAGGCAATTCTGAATGATCCTGAAGGAAATCCAGAATACATGATTAGAAAGTTCTGCAGTGAACTCTTCAAAATATGGTCCCTATTATTAGAGTGTGATGAAGATTTACAGAATCCCCAAAGGGACCATCAAACATCTAGCTTTTTCATGAAGAGGGCATGTTTCTGACACATACAAAGTCCCTCAACCCCTTCTTTCTTGTCAATGCTTCGGTGGATTTGCGGTGGATGAGACTCTAAACTGGGTCCTTGCACAGCCTTTCCACTTGTGTTGTACCCATCCCACAAACTTGGTGGCCCTTTTTTATGGTTTTATCATGGCAAGATATATTTTATCTGCTTTAACACTACATTATTAAGACCAATACAATTTTGTAACACAAATATTAATGTAAATGTACCCTACTCATACCAAAGAAAACACACTTGCATGAATGACAGTTCTTAAAGATAAGTGTAACAGTGGTACAGTGATACGAGCCGGCCTCTAATAGTGGTGTAATAATGTAATAGAGATCTCTATTAGTGTTTTTAGTTGTAAAGCAAACCAATGTGTCCAGTGCTGTTATTTCTGAGACTTTTTATCTTTAACAAAACTGCTTTATTAACATGAGTGTTTATGAACATGTAGCTTTTACAAAAGCTTTCCAACATAATGAGGTTAATTAGAAGAGGCACTTTGAAGTGAACTCCCTAGTAAATAAATGTCTACAGTTTCTAAGCCTGAACTCCCACCTCCGCCCTTGGATCAGCCGAACATTCGATCCATTCACTTATTCAACATGACAGAGTGACAGTGGGAGTGCACTAAGCATGCACAGACTGCTATAGCGATCCAGTACATCATCATAATAATAATTCATAGTGGCTTGACAACAGTGTTTAAACACCGCTTGACATTCCCTTTTAGGGGTATTGTATTTTGGCTGCATATTTGGAGTTAACTACAATTTGCTAACCCCATCCAAAATTAGTATTTTTTCACAATTCACAGCTGCTTTTGGAACGTAACCCCCATGACAGTGGATCCAGGGAATTTTGCATGTTCTCCCCATATGTGCGTGGGTTTGTTCTGAGTGCTCCGGTTTCCTCCCAGGGTCCAAAACATGCATCCACATTATCTAGACACTGAATTGTCCTATAGGTACCTAGACATTAGAATGCATAACAGTTAGTACATTATAGTGCAGTACATGTAGTATATGTGTATGTGGACAAGGCATCTTCAATTCATTGTATGTGTGAGCATACATGGCCAGTAAAGTCTGATTCGTCTGCTCTTGTATTAGAGAGGATATAATATCGCAGCATTACGGAAATGTTAAGTAGGTCCTATTTTAAGTGAAGTGGCTTTTCTAGTTCTTTAGTCTGATTATTTCTGTATTAGTCATACATGAATATTTAGGATTTAAAAAAGAATTTGTTGAATTTTTTTAAATCACCACATAAAAATTTCATACCTTTCTTTTTGGATGTGTACAACAAAATCAGTTCCTGGTATCACTTTACTCGAAGTTCAGTATGTTGTCTGGCATAGATGCGAATCAATTATTTAATCAGCCAGACCAAAAATTCCTTGGCCATTAGACATTTCTACATCAATCATAAGCCATTTGCAGCCTTTGGGAATCAGTGACCGGTATAGTATGAGCAGCCCAGTGGAGAATCCTGTCAATGGTGATTAGGTTTGGGGAGATTACAACATTTCCCTGTGCTAGTAAAGCCTATTAGATTTGAATGGGCTGTTTAGGATTCTGGGGACATCACGAGCACTGCGTCCCTTAGTCTGGCATCATCTCATTATCTTTAGTGCAAGAATTTGGTCATTGCTGCATCCCAAACGAATGCAGTCTGACAAAAATGTCCATCAAGGAACAATGCGGGTTTAATGTATATTTCAAATAGTTTATTCAGAATTATGCAAGTGCTATTTTTATCCAGTGGAAAAACTGGAAAGTAAGGATGTAATGATGCACCAGATGACCTTTAAAAAACGGACACATGTACCATGATTAGAATCGGTGAATAATTTAAGATGTCCTGATATTCACTTTAAACAGTACTGGCACTATTCCCTTTGCCTGTCTGCCTGTACTTTACTGGTTGCCCAAAATATGGAATGTGCAGCATAGTTTTGCATAGTTTGTACCTACCTCAAAAATAAAAGAGCATTTATTATTCAAAAATGAATGGAAATGACAAAAGGAAACTTTGTCATAATTTCCCTTTGTTACTGAAATTGGGGAAAAACATATCTGAATGTGTTTCCTCCAAGAGCTCTGGTTTCCCCCACAGTCCAAAGACATTCAAGTGAGATGAACTTCATACAAATTTGTCCATGACTGACATTGATGACTTGAATAGAATAGAATAGCCTTTACTTGTCATTACACATGTACGGTACAATGAAATTCTTTCTTCGCATATCCCAGTTTGTTTTGGAAGCCAGGGTCAGAGCGCAAGGTCAGCCATCGTATGGCACCCCTGGAGCTCAAGGACCCAACAGTGACTGCATAGCAGAGCCGGGATTTGAACTTCCCAAAGCTCTTCCCACTAGGCTACCACCGTCCCGAACTGATGAATCTCTGTCCTGTTATAAATGTAAACCAACTGTCTAAAAAATTACGTTAAAATCCTCCTAAATAAATAAATGTCTGAAAATTCAACAAGAGTTGCACTTATTCAAATAACAACATACAACTTGATTTACAGAACTGGTGAGTGTTTTGTCTTGCTAGTGCTTTTTGCAGCATGGCTGATTGCCATCCAAAAGGCATCTCTGAACTGGTGGTGACATCCACCTGAATAATTTGCAGCTTCAAATTGCCAATACATTTGCAATACAGTTTAGGTTCAGGTGGTAAATGGGGTCGTTTGAGGAAGTTGGCCACTTTGTAATCTGATCATCAACCAAATCCTTTTTCTTAAACCATTCATGATCATTGTCTTGCATGAACATAGCAAGAACTGTTGCTCTACAATGTCTAATACAACTGCAAAACATTAAAATTCTAATGTCTTAGAATTGGTCCTTTTTCAAAATACAATCCTTTAAAAATAAAACAAATAATCAATTGTAACAGAATTAGTAGTAAGCTGAACTTTAAATATTAAATACAATTGAATACTATATTTTTCAGCATTATTTTAAAAAATCTGAATTCTCAAGTGGTGTTCATTTCCATGGCAGTTTATGTTATTTAAGTTTACAACCAATTGTTTGTTCTAACTCTAAAAGTAACTTTTATAACTAAAACTAACAAAACATAACATTGTGGTCTAATTAACGCATCATCAAACAGAAAAACACGCTTAAACAACTTATGTATAGATTTCGATTTTTTTTTTGAAGAATAATATTTTCATCATCCTCCGCATTTTAACCCATTCCGTGCAGTGAAACATACATATACATAATAGTGAACACTAGGGGGCAGTGAGCACACATGCGCGGAGCAGTGGGCAAGCCCTAGCCACCTTGCTTGGGGAGCAGTTAGAGGTTAGGTGCCTTGCTCAAGGGCACTTCAGACGTGACCTGTCGGCTCTGGGAATTTAACCAACAACGTTCTGATCTCAAACCCAGTTCTCTAACCACCAGGCCACAGCTGCCTCCAGCAAGAGTGTGTTTACACAGCAAGAGTGGCCAATTTGCAATAGAAGTTCCCAGCCACAAGCTTCTTACAAATACAAAACTAAACAGGACAAGCATGTGATTTTTAAAATAATAAACTAGTCAACGCACCATGCCGTACAAATTAATATTTTAAAATATAAAGATAGTAATTTTAAATTATACATTACTTTTGCTTGGATGCCTTTGATGTAACTTACCAAGTTGTTCAAACGCATTATTTATGATAGGACACACAACCCAGATTTTGTCCACTTGCCAAAGACTTTTTCCTCACCAATTTCAAACTAAATGTACCATGTTTAGTGAAAAACCAGCCAATCTGGAACCCAGTTTCTACACCACTTTCGTTTAAACTAAAAATTCAATACGCACAGTAGTCAGATTATACAATTCATTGTTAAAAGCATTACTTCAAAATAAATTATTAGTAAAATAAAAACCTTTTGCAAGCCACCTGAAAAAAGCTTGGAAACCACTGGTGGTTAAGGTTTCTCCAATTGTGTGTCACAATTGTAAGCTACATTTGTAAGTCTCTGCTAAATGCTCATTGGATCGAGACCCTTTATTTATTATTTTATTAAAGAGCAGTGTTTTCATCTTGGACCCTTTAAAACGTTTTCCTTGTTTTCCCAACCAGCAAGCTATAGAGGTTTTATGCTTGTTGACATGGGTGTTCTTCAGCTTGTCTTCAGTATCATCTAAGATACCAAGCTCAAAGTTTTCAAAGCTTTCTTTCAAAATATATTTTCTACCATTTTCAGAGTCCAACAGAAGTGACTTTTATGTGTGCCGATAATTTTGAATAGACTTGGTTATTTCCCTTGCTGAAGTATTGTTTTCAGACACAAACTTCTGTGTGCAGGCAAATATTTCTGGTTATGCTAAAATAGCAAAAGGAAAGTTATAGAACCTCTCAGACAGCAATCAGGACCACTTAGGGATTAATTTGTAGCAGCTGTGGTAATAAATGAAATTTTATATTGCCACGTAGTCATAAAAAGATGCATAATAATTGTAAACACACTGTATATTTCAGTATGTAATACATTTGTAATTATATTCTACATTGTACATATTTGTGAAGAACCATGCACTCATGTTTTAAAGTTTATATAATGTACTTGTCTAGCTCCCCAAAATGTACAAACGTAGAGAAATGTAATATCTCTAATTTAATATTGAAGAAAACTGGAGCACACTTTCCTTCATTATGCCTAAAGCTTGTATTACATCTGCTTCCTAAGGGGATGTGAAACAACACATACACACACACACACATATATATATGTTATTATTATTCATTTGTGAATTTATGAAGTAATTGTCTTTGCATGCAAATTACAGCTTCGTTTAAATTAGCTGAGAAGTACATCGTGTTAGTTTACTGTTGGAAATAGTTTGAATTTTCATCACTTTACAAAGACGCACTGTTGGTTTTAAAGCAGTCCAAGACTAATGTCTGAAAACTCAGTGATGAGCATGTAGCATTGATTTTTTGGACAAAAGCACAATCCAAATAAAATGTAGCATGCAGTGCCACTATCCATCCCCTCGTGTGAAGCCTGTACGCCTCTACAGACCGATGAAAATGATTTCACGGTAATCGTCCAGTATCTAGTGAAATGGTGGAAAACTAAGCATGTAACACTTGTATCACATAAGCACTGATATTAAAGGGGACATATGCGAAGCTCTGCTTTGTATTTCCACTTGGGTCTCTACTGATCATTTAAGCCCTCCAAGCGTTTTCTGTCAGTAAGTTAAAAGATGTTGGTTTCAGGAATCATATGATGAGCCGTTTTGATTTCTCCCCCGTTAACACTTCACAACGGTGAGAAATTTGATATTTTTTGCATAGTAGCACCATGGCACCGGTCAACACCCACCAGAGCCCCACCCACGAGATGAG
>JAYDZG010000036.1:14931997-14945847 GCA_034509265.1 Microcambeva bendego
AGATAGATAGATAGATAGATAGATAGATAGATAGATAGATAGATAGATAGATAGATAGATAGATAGATAGATAGATGACAGACGGACGGATGGATGGATACGTTATTAATCCAGAAGAAAGTTAATCTTAAAATTATAATTTGTCAACATTCTGGATTAAAACATCCTTAATTCTAGCCCCTTCAGTGTATGCTATGTTGAGTTCTTTAAGAAGACTTGTATATCTGAAAACCCTTTTCAAAAACATATTTTCTATTACGGCCAAAATACACATCTGACAGACATTTTGACATAAAATTAATGTGGATTACATAACAATACAAATTGCTCTAATTGTTCTGAAGCAGACTTTGTTGTCCTGCTGTCCTTGCATTATTGTTTTTCCCAACCGTGAGCATTGTTCTAGAATTTGTTCTACCGTCCCACCGGTAGAACAGATGAATAGGTTGTTTTCTCTAAAAATTGGTCTGCCCATTTTAAAGCCTAAGACTTAGACAGCCATAGTAAATTCTAAAAGATAGAGTGCGATTGAGAATGTTCTCTAAATCTTTTAAAGTGCATAGTAAAAGGCACAATTAGCCTGATTTGCATATATGTGGTAGACTTTAATGAATCCTTTTAATGTGGCTCAGAGATCAAATCTGCACTTATCACAAAAATTATCCAGTCAAAAATAATATATAGTTTGAAAGGCTTTGCTACATGTGAGGAAAATTCTTTATTCATGACCAAATGTTGTTCAGATTTTCTCATCAACATCAAATATTACAACCATCTTGTGACAAACTTTAAGGCCCTTGCAAACAAACTATTGGCATCCTGGGGTTTCACTGAGCCAAAACACATAACCGACCGAAGCACGTTCATTAAGCTAAAATGTCTTCATCATAAAGCCATATTTGCTTTTCTCAATAGAGCGTAAATGACTTTACACAAATATTAAAAATGGGATTGGATATGAATGCCAAAGCTATTTAGACTAATGAAGACTGAGAGAATAGGTGCATCCAGTTTATTTGTTTATGGGAAACCTCGTGTTGCTCCTGTTGCTCCCATAGGCACTTCTTGTCACTTTTTGACACACATGGCACTTTTTGAATCTTTGTGGACTATTACCAACAGACATGGAGCATACATGCAAGTCTGTCGTAATTCCACCTAAAGGAAATTTGTTCGTAATATGATGTTATCATTTTCACACTTAATTTATTCTGAACCCAGGTCTGCTTCAAGATCAAGGTCTGGTGCATTAAGGCAAGTGTGAAAGTAATTTAATCCTTAGTGCTGTTTTTATTAATATATTATTCTTACATTTTATTGTGTTTAGGCATGCCTAAACTGTTCTAAAGTTTGCTTAGAGCGAATGTGTGTACAGGCTATTAATTGAATGCATCGTCTTATATTCTATTTTAAGATGTATGCTATCGGGGAACAATAATTTTTGACATTGCTGCAATTACAGTTCAGTTATATTAAGTTGTACAATGCAACCAGGTTCAGTGTAGTAAGAATTTAAAATGAATATAAAAAAATCTGTAATAATGAAAAGGTTCAAAATGTTTTCTCACACTTTTTATTAAGAATTTACCCAACATCACTTTTCTAGTTACTTTCCATTATGATGAAGTTTTCCATTGTACCATATTAATGCCATAAACAAAAGTGTTTTTGGTTTTGCATGTAGCCACTGATGCACCACTGCTTTCACATCATCACATCACATGAAACTCCTTTTTGCCCTAAAGCTTCTTTGAGCATCCCAAAAGAGGTGCAAATCAGACAGAGCTAAATCCAGACTATAAGGTCCCTTAGACACGCCCACTCCTCTCACCCACACCTCATAGTTTCCTTGAAGGGGCAAATTATACAGCTATCATTTTATAATACAGTTACAGTTAGTGCTTAACACCTGATGCCTCTGCAAAGAGACCAAAATGATCAATGGATTAGTAAAGTAGCTTTAAACTTTACACTGACCGATGATATTCGAAATTTAATTTTATTGTCAATGTATAGTGACTATTTTATTCTATTCTAATCGCTGATGACACACAGCTGGATGTACGATATAATTGCTATAAACCTGATACATAATATATTCCCAAAATTTCGTCATAAACTGGCATAAATATAACTCTAATTCTAGGCTATGTAGGATTAATGACACTAATTTGAGCTGCTGCTGCCTACTGATCCTATTTGGAACATGCCCGCCTACATCAAAATAGCAAGAAATTTACATTTTCACATTGTGTAATGATGAATTATTTTTGTACTTTATTATTTTAAATAAGTGTATATATAGACCATGCATAATATTTCGACCACTGACAGGTGCCATGAGCAACACTAATTATTACCTGTTGGGATATATTTGAAAGCAAGTGAACAATTTGATGGGTGTTGTTTGACAAGGGCGGAATTTTGATGGCAAGACGACTGAGTCAGAGCATCTCCAAAACTGTTCTTGTGGGGTGCTCCCTGTACGCAGTGGTTAGTATCTATGAAAAGTGGTCCTAGACGACCAAGGTTCATTGATGCTTGTTTGAGCCAAGCCACTGCCAAGTTGCTGCATTTGTACCATTGTTGGATCAACTGCTTGTACACTATAACTGTAAAGTTGCTTTGAATAAAGGTGTCTACTAAATGCTGAAAATGAAAAACTGAAATTAGTTGTATGGACAGGTAGGATGGAGGGGGCCCTACCTTGCTGAAACTCTTTTCCACCTGTACTAAACCTGCCTCAAATGTGATCCTTTTGGGTATTCCCATTAGGGATCACCAGAGCAGATCGTGATCTGCATTATTCATTTGACATAGTTGCCCTAGTATGCCGGATAGCCTTTTCTGACACAACCTTCCTATTTATCCTGGCCTGGGACCGGCACTACAATCGTTGCAATTGTCCCACTTCTTTACCAACTAGACCTGCATCAACAAAGAAATGAAACAATGAAAATAAAAAGAAATAAAAAAGGATTCACTTTGAGATGAAAAGCTGTGAGGTGTTATGTGTTAAATTTGTTAAAGCACATGGCAACCCTAAAGAATTTTTACCCAGTGATCAGCTACTCAATAGTCTGTGGTCACTAACTGTCCGACTTCTATTCAGGCTGCACTTTGGATTTTAACAGGAGACAGATCTGGACTATAGATGTCTCTGCATCAATGATACCTTAACACATATGCAAGTCGCCCATGCTGTGATCACTGTTATCAGCCAAAGCCAACATCCGTCATCGTATGAGTGCTGCTGATAACATTGTATTAGCTTCTGCTGATAGCAGTCTGGATGGTCCTTTTCTTCTTGGGCATAAAGTCTTCAATTATTTTTTTCCACTGAAATACAAGCTGAAACATGGTGGGGTGGTCCGGGTCCTTTCTGAGTGGAGTTTGCATGTTCTCCTCATGTCTGTGTGAGTTTTCTTCAACAGTCCAAAAACATGCAAGTGAGGTGAATTAGAGACACAAAATTGTCCATGACTGTTCAAAAACATGACATTAAAATCTTAAAAAATAATTAATAAATAAATAATAATAATAATAATAATAATAATAGAAGCATGAAAAGCAGAGAACTTTATGGCTTTTCCATGTAGAATTTATAAATGGTTTTCTCTTTGCTTAAGAGAGTCTGAAGTCTTTCTTGATGCATTTGGTGGACTGTGTTAACATCCGTTTTTCAAATGACTCCTGAGCCCATGTGGTTATATTTATTACACTAACATGATGGTTTGTAATGCAGTGCTGCCTGAGGTCTTTCCCTCTGCTGACTGATCATCTCTCTGGATTCCCTGCATTTTCTTTGCAATTTTATTTACAGTAGGTGATGAGAAAACTAAATTATTTGCATTGACAAATGCTCCTTTTGAATTGACTGACAATTCAAGTTTTTTTCCTCCGACCTGCGAGCAGCCCTTAAAGGAACCCCTTTTCACCTGGATCTATTCTTTATAGAGTTTGCATGACCTCCCCATTTGTGTGTCCTTAGCCTCACAGTAACAAGGTCCAAGGTTTAATTCCCAGTTAAATCTGTCTGGATCCTTTCTGTATAGAGTTTGCATGTTATCCTCCTGTCTGTGTGAGTTTCCTATGGGTGCTCCGGTTTCCTCCCACAGTCCAAAAACCTGCTCATGAGGTGAATTGAAAATACAAAACTGTTCATGACAGTTTGACATATAACATGATGTTAAAAATCCTAATGAATAAATAAAAGTGAATGTAGAATCTGTGTTTTACAAATTGTTCACACTTTTTTTATAAACAGGGTTTGCAAATTAAATCCCCAGTCTCACTGCCATTATAATTATCTGAAAGTCTCACTCAGATAATCTTTAGTAAAGTCCGGCAAAAAAGTTTATAGGATGCCTGTTAAAAACAAATACATTTAAACAAGCAGTAACAACATTTATAAAACTCTGATGGTGTAGGTGTTAAACTGACCCTTTGATGCAAAGGTTTAATGAGACCGCTGAACAGCCCTCGATGTCCAGTATGATGGCCGTGTCCACATGTACCACCCTTAATTGGCAGCTGATCCGTGTGATAGAATGTGTGGTGTAAAATCTCCTGCCCTCCTTCTGGCTCCAAGTAGTAGGTGTCATTTGAGTTCAACACAATCAGGCCCCTTAGAAAGGAATGATAAATATTAACAATATAGACTAGAGATGTTTTCAGCAGATGCCTTTATCCAAACTGACTTACAATTTTGTTACAGTTTACAAGTCATTGCTCGATTAACACAGGCAAATAAAAATATAATTTAAATCATTTTACACCAGCTAAGCATTGATTTGAAGTGTATGCCTATGTTGACCTCTTGGCACATCGCTCATCGCTCATGTTCACGGCAGAACCATCATCATTGCCTTTGGCCGTCTGATTGACAGAAGCAAGAGCCATGACACCTTCCCACACAGTTTTTGCCACTAATCTGAGTTTCCCCTAGGGCTGCTGAGATTGGTCGGCCTAGTCGATGACATGGAATCTAAAATACATCGTCAAGGCTTTGTTTTAAAACCGTGTTTATTAATATACCTTTTACTTGCTCAGTGCATGAACTGAGTCACATTAAGCACAGACTTAAAAATGTCGATTGATCCGACTCATCAGAATTTTAGGAATACTTACGACTGGCACAACAAAAAGTGGTCTGTACAATTAAAAAGCTTTGATTGTACCACAACAGCACCAACACAACGGTGCAGGTTTATATTGTTTCATTAAGCTTCTGAATACTGTACTTCTCAGTGAGTTCAATTAGGGTGCAGATCTTGGTATACTTTATTTATTAGCGATTTCGGTTCGCTGTGTACTTTGCTGCGGAGGGTTGCGGTTTGTGGTTGCAACGATGATCAAAGCAACAAAAACTTTAGTTAGAATGTAAGTGAATATTTATGAAATTCTATACACAAAGCAAAGTGCCTAATCTTACAGCTGAGATATAATGGATGTGTCTCAACGTAGATTAAAGACAGAATGAACACAGATAGACCTAATTTTAACATTACATGTACCATACTATTATTCCATATAGTTTATTGTTAAAATAAAAGAAGCTCAAATGAGACTCTAAATTAAAAGTTTACGATAAAAAAATAATTGTTTTGATTATCCAACTAATCAATAAATGAGTTGAAAGAAAAATCATCATTATTGGCCCTAGTTTCCACAAAAGTTTTTTTAAAAACAAACTCAATCCCTGCATAGTACAACACTGTCTGTGATATCAACATTACAAGAACTTTTTTTTAGTGCAGCAGTGATTTCTGCAGTCTATTCACACAGGTTATTTAACTCCTATTAAAGAACCAAAAACGGAGAGTACTGCTTTGCAATGACTGTGATAAAGCACTTACCACTCTGCTTAATACATGACTGGCACATTGCTTTGTTCCTTGTTAAAATAAAGTTAACCACTAACGTTTGCTCTGCCTCCTGTCAGCAGAAATCACAAAATCTAATTGAAAATGTTTGGCTGTTGGTCATATTGTCGTGTCACTGCAGGTCTGAGCGTTATGAGAGTTCAGGTGGTGATTTGCGACTCATTCTTCCACCCTTGGCACCAGGTCTCATTTAGGGAAAGAGCATTCCAGATGGTTTTTGACTAAAATATATTGGCTTTGTATCTGTAACAAAGACAATACTGGTTTATTGAATGACGTACTGGTATATTAAGCCTGACAAAAATCATAGAGTGCTTTTGAAAATCAACCATTAGCTGAGGACCACTGAAAGCTTGAATGACTTTAGCAGGACTAAATAACAATAATTAAGCTAAATTAGTAGCTTAGATGCATCTGCTTTAATTGTGGGTGACAATCTTACATTGTGGGTATTTCTGCCACACTCTCTCATCACTAACACACACACACACACACACACACACACAAACACACACAAGATTGGACATCCACAGAGTGAAATGAACTGGGTTGTAATAATGGAGGCTTTTCGTGTTTGATTGCAGTGGGCAGTTCTTTCTTGGTTCAAGTGAATAATAGTAACTTTAATAGCTACTCCAGCATGAAGTTCAGTGATGTATATTACTTTTTAGCTTTTTACAGATAAGAAAGTTGCATCCTAGTATACGCAATACCAAAGTAGTATTGTATGTTCTCACCACAATACAGAGACATGCAAGTGAGTTTAATTTGAGATACAAACTTGTCCATTAATGTGTTTGATATTAAACACTGATATTAAACAACCCTGAAATAAACATGCATTTAATAATAAAAAACATTGATGGGACTACAGTTTCTGCTTAGCTTATTCATAATTCACCACAGTTAAAGACGATGACTCCTGTGCCTGGTGGTGTGGTCAGGAACCCTTGCAGGTGGTCTAGCATGCAGACCACGCTGATGTAAATGGTTTTTGAATGGCCTGATGTTACACTTGGGTGCCTCTCACCTCCCTTAAATGTGACTGGAGTTGTATGGCATTCATTATCTGGTTCCACAGGGCACTGTTAACAATGAAGTGGTCATCAGAGTTAAATGTGGCCAAAGGACATACACTTCTCTGCTTTTCTGTGACTCTTCCAGTCTCTCTGTATCTCTGTTTCAACTTTCTGAGGACTCTCTGTGACACTTTAAGCTCGGTGACCACTTACGTCTGAGAACATCCTGTTTGAAGCCTCACAATGGTGAGGTTCTGTTGATCAATTGTTAGGCATCATCTTGGTCTCATGATGTCAGATGTGAACAGCCTGATGAGAAGGACTGTTTAAATACCTTGGTCTGTTTAAATGTATTGGTTGTATTCATGGAACAAACACCTGTTGTGAATTTTGCTGTTAAGCTCTTCGTTACAGAACAGCAAGTTGTAGAAAAAGTACCGAAACATTGAACAGTTAAACATGTGCATTCAAAAGTTTAGAGAAGGTCACAATGATTTCTCCAGTTAAGGCCAGAGTGCATTTTAGGCTCACCTTGAAATTTCCATCAGAAGCCAAATATCCAAAATTTTTGGGAGTAGTGTATTTCCACTTACCATAACTATCTGATTGTAGTCATTACTAATAAAGCTCTTAGGTTTAGAGGCAATTATGGAATTGTCCAGGTACCGAATTAAATGTTTCTTAGGTAAAAAAAAAAAGATTTAAAATTTATATTCAGAGAGTCGAGAGCACAGAGAAATTGATTTTAAACTCTACCCAAGTCTAACCTTTAATAATTAATTGAGTTTTAGGGAAACTCCCAGCAGGAGCTTTTTTTTTTACTCTGCAAAACCAAAAAACAGGTTTCTCTCAATGTACAACATTAACAGAAATTTCAGGGATTACATTTCTGTTCCCTATTTTAAACGACAACAGTCCTCATTTCCATTTGGAATCGGGTAGTGAATTTGTAACAAATTAAAAAACTACACTGCAGACCTACATAGGTCGGATTGTTGATCATTGGCTAAAATGGGTAGAGAAGAGAAACAGGTACAAGTTCCCAAATTGTAAAGGAATTACACAAGTGTATTCAGAGGCTATAACAAACATATTTTTCAGTATAGGAATATATCTCAAAGTAAAGAGTTAAGATTGGAAATGGTGGGGTTGCTGCTTTTATAACCGTAAGAAAAAGGGAACAAAACTTAGACTGTTTGGAAGACTCCACACACCACGAAGTACAAAACCAAGCCGATGTGCATTTAATCTTTTAAAGACGTCATCACCAGAAAAACATCTGTTATGTGTTCACTGTTGCTGCTATATTTAAATCTTATCTCGTTTGAGCAGCTAGCAAAAACACTGAATGCTTTTCATAGTCAGTAAATTATTTTATTTGCCTGATGAATAAAAAGCCTTGTTTCTGCTTCAAGGCCATAAACTTATTAACAGTAGGAAGGTTGTTGTCCCCAAGCATCTTAAAAAGTTTTCTGAATATTGATTGATGCTGCTCATAAAGCTCCTGGGCATGTTTCACTTTGCTTTGAATTACTTCTGCATGACCATAATTTGCTTTTAACCATCATTTAATACCATAAATGTCTTGGAGCTTCAGATCTGTAAAAACTGACCACTCTCAACTCAAATGAGTTCAACAGCTTGTTGAAGCTATTTATTGAAGCAAACATATTTCTGATTACTCGATTAACTGCTGAAATAGGCACTGTGGACACCGCAAGAAGATTCTGGGTTTGATCCCCAGGTGTGGCGATCCGGGTCCTTACTGTGTGTATGTTCTCCCCATGTCTGTGTGGGATTCTTCCGGGTGCTCCAATTTCCTCTCACAGTCCAAAGACATTCAAAATTGACAGTGACATGATAGTGTTCAATGTAAAGGTTTGTCATGAATGTAGAAATTCTAATAAACAACAAATCGATAAAATACTCTATTACAGAAATAATTGATAACTGCAACTTTAGGTTGGACCAACTATTCAGATTCAGATTCAGAATACAATTTAACCAACTTTCCTTCTTTGACGGCCTTGACCCAATTATTTTCAGTTCAGTTCAGTTCATTTTCTTTAACCCCTTATCCTAATTAGGGTCGGGAGAGATACTGGAGTCTATCCCAGCTCTTCAATGGGCTCAAGGCACATGGTAACACCCTGGATGGTGCGCCAGTCCATCACAGGAAACTACAGGAGAATTCAGTGTCTCAAATCAACCTGGTAGCATGTCTATGGACTGTGGGAGGAAACCGGAGTACCCGGAGGAAACCCACACAGACACAGGGAGAACATGCAAACTCCACACAGAAAGGAACTAGATCACCCCACCTGGGGATCAAACCCAGGACCTTCTCGCTGTGAAGCGACAGTTCTACCCACTAAGCCACCGTGCTGCCCTCCAATTATTTTCTTTCTTTTTTTACTTTATTTATGCTCCATCTCAGTATTGATCATTTTTTGTCATGTGTTGTAGGACAGTGGACCACAAAACGATAGGAATGACCAATAGGAAAGTAGCTTAAGAACACACACAACTCACAAGACAGCACATACAACACAAGGGACAAACTTCACAAATGAGAATTTGTTAAAAAAAATGTCATTAACATTGTTCCAAAAATCTGCCTTGCTTGAACTCTCTAAGTACAATCCCCAAGTATCAAGAGTGGTGTAAAGTAGAGCCTTTCATCCTTTTCAGACCTGAGCACCCTTCCGTGTGTAAGACCTGAACTTGCGCCATACCTCCTCACATCATCCGTTGACCAGAAAAAATTGCGAAAGCTCATGATGTAGTAAAATAAATTAAAATTGTGCACATGAAATATGAATAAAAAATGTGGCTGGAAAATTAATTGCTTTAGTGTCTGAATTAAAAATTAGTGTAATGTCACACCCTTCTGGAGAAAACCCCTGGTGTAAAGTACAGCACTGTTCCAGTATGCAATAAAACACTCTCCAGAATAACAAAACCACTTCATTAACTGGCAGAATAATTGGCACTGGTGCTAGCCTGAATAAAACCAGGAGGAATTAGCCTGTGTGCTGGTTTTGGCTGGAGTAGTGAAGTAAACGTTTTGGAGGAAAATTAATTGTTTATGTTAATTGACTAATAGATAGAAATATTGTTAGTGGCAGCCTTCGTGCATAGATATGTTCAGTGCCTTTTTAGGTGGATTTGTATCATTCTATAGATCTACATTTTTGTGGGTTTTTAAGCAATAAATTACAATGCAAGTAAACGAAGTTCACTCTCGGCCCAATAAGCAATTAGCAATGTGTGTCAGTAGTCAAACAATACATAATTGAGCCACCTGTAGCTGTTACGCGCGGCGGTGTTTAAAAGTCTTTTATGACTTTTTTCTTATTGCCTGCTGTTCTCCACACAGATTGTGGTATCTGTCAGAAAGTATGTTAGAAAGTATATTAAGTATATTTTTTTCCAGTGGTGGGATGCTATCTGAATATTTAGCTGTGCTCCCGGTGTGCCTAAAAGCCACTTATAAACATCCATGAAATAATCATGGATGTTTATAGACTCAGACATACAGAAGACACAGTCTGTGTTCTCTTAATATTAACTACGTGCGATACATTTCCAATCAATTTGCTCTTGGTGTACTGCTGTGGAACAAGACCTAAATTAAACATTACGATGGCCTTGTTCTGAACCGAGGATAATCAAATTATATCCAGGACCTACCTCACTCCAGAGCATGTGCTCAGTGCGACCCAGGATGAGGAGAAGCCCTTTACACTTCCGTGGTAAAAGCAATGATCCTAAACAAGAAAAACAGAAGGAGACATTAAGTGAACCAGATTTAAGCAGATATAGGAATCGATGCTTCATTACATGACATTATCTAGACCAGTGGTGCACTGCTTCAGTCATGGGGTGCTGGGCATGTAGTAAAACTAGTAAAGGGTTTAATTCCATAGTGAACTTCAGTATTTTATGCCTTTTAAATACAAGACCACAGGGTCCAGGAACTGTCTGTGTGAAAACTTTTTCTACTCCCACGGACTGAAAACATGAAAGTGAAGAGAATCAAAGTTTTTTTCTGCTAATTTATAATAGTTAATTACTCTTCCACTGCTGGAGATCTTATTTGCGTTCTTCCACCCAGCAGACTCACTGGCCTGCTGTCAACTGTGACTGCTTGATGGTGCCCAGCCGACCGCTAGCAGAGCCGAAACTCGAAAGGGGTGTTCAGAATCTTAGCACTGATGTGCTAACTTGATATGTTGCGGTGCAGTTTTAGAGATGGTTTGCATCTACGTCAGAAATAAAATGCCATGCATTATTTAGATAAATAAAAGATACAATTTTTTTCCTAAAAAGAAGTAGTAAAAGGAAACATTCGTCTTTAATTTTGAGTTGTTTTTTTTTTAAACGTGATCGCAGTGTGATTAATTGTGTGGCAAAGTGGGTATTAAATGACAATCGCAGATAGGAGTTGGCAGTAATCAGACTCAAGGCTACATGCACGTTAGTATTCGACAGGAAAACCTAAAAGTCTACTTGAGTTAGCAAGATTAAAATCTGTCAACATATGTATTTATTTGTTTATTATTGTATAGCATTTTTTACAATAGACATGGTCTCAAAACAAATTTAAAGAATCCAGAACTGACAGGCCAAAAACTCCTGCTGAGCAAGCCAAAGGCAACAGTGCCAGGGAAAAACTCGCTTAAAAATTACAAGAAGAAGCCTTGAGAGGAGCCAGACTCCTTTGGTGGCCTGGAAAATTGATTTAATTAGACTTGCACACCATGCATGCACAAAATTAATTTCAACTAAAAGTTATAATTTGCTAAATAATAAACTAATTGTTGCACCTTTACATCTAAACTTCAAAGTATTATTTCTGTATTTAAATCAATTTAAATATATTATTAAATACACATGGTGGCTCGGTTGCTCTGTTAGTGATAGCAATGTTGCCTAACAGCAAGAAGGTCCAGGGTTGTACCCCGGGTGTGGCGGTCCGGGTCCTTTCTGTGTTGAATTTGCATGTTCTTCCGGTTTCTGCATGGGTTTCCACCTGAAGATCCGGTTTCCTCTCACAGTCCAAAACCATGCAGATGGGTTAATTTGAGACACTGACCTGAGCCACTAAGATGCATAAACCAATCGCTGGTCCCGAGACTGGATAAATAGGGAGGGCTGTGTCACTAAGGTCGTCCGGTATAACTATGCCAAATCGATATGGTGGATCTGCTGTTGTGACCCCTAACAGGATCAGCCAAAAGAAAAATAGCCTTTGTTTGAGCTGGCCCTGCTGTCAGTCACTTTGGATAAATGCCAAAACTGTACGTAAAAAATGAAATGATATTTTTTTTTATCTATTTAGAAGAAAATAAGAATAAATGTAAGTGGAACTATTTGATTAAATGTCTTCACTAGTCATAAATGTGAGTGAAAATTGCTCTCAATATTAGGAACAATATTATACATACTTTTGGCCAAATAGTTGGTAAAATGTATCAATTGTAGTCCATTTCAGTCTATTCAATCCAATACCTACACTTTTATTTCTGTGTAATAGTCAATCAAAGCTCCTAATTTCATCCATTATCATGATCATTATTTTCTTCATTGTGTAGTGATGCAGATATTTAATTTCACTTTTCCATTCAATGGTGTTACCATCACTATTAATGATTCTGTAATTATTTTACATATTGAGTGATTATTGTCAGATTATTATGTTAATGAAAATGACCTCACTTTGTCTGCTCAACCCTGTTACAATCCAGCCTGAATACAGATGTGTGCAATTGTTCTAGCCATAACTCTTCTCTATGTGCTCACAGCTCCTCTGTAAATACGCCCCCTGGGAATTAACCAATTTAGGTTTAATTGGGTGTCTTTAATCAAGGCGGTCCATAAACCGTGCTGAACAAATGTTCACCAGGACTAATGCTGGTCCCCTCTGGTAGAGAAATGTGATTTATTTCTTTTTTTTTTTGTTTGTTTTAAACAGAATAATGTTGGTGTGAGCTCTTATAGTTGTGAGATTTATAATCCATTCATGCTCTCAACAGAAGTCAGCTTGAACAGAAGAGAATACTATTAGCTACATTTTAGATGGAATTCCCTCAGTGATCACACTTAAAGTCCTCCACTAACATTTGAACGTAACAGCAGAGCCGAAATTTTCTAGAAACAGGTCAAGATTGTGTGTGAGTGTCAGTCCTGGCTATTAAAGAGCTCGTTGGAACGATCGGAGCGTGAAATTAGCTCATTTATTTAAACAGAGAGGAAGCAAGCTGGGACACTCATGCAGAGCGGACACACAAATCAATTGTCACAAGAGATACAGGCTGACAATCGAACCCGGTGACTATTTTCTTTGGCTATTCTACCTGCGCTTTACCGGCAAAAGTGTTGCTACAGATTTTAACAGGTTTTACGATTGGGCCTGAGGTTTTTCAAAGGCTCCACTTACTAACCTAATACATTTAGCATCATGCCATTCAAACCAGTGTGCTTAAGTGGAACAACATTCTAGCATGTCAAGTAAAATGTTCCTCCACAAGACCGAAAACACTTTTAACACAAATATACACACGAGTGAACTCTAGGGGGCAGTAAGCAGCCCTAACCATGGCACCCTAGGAGCAGTTACAGGTTGAGCATCTTGCTTAAGGGCACTTCAGTCATGATCTGGGAACCGAAACGCCAACCTTCTGATCACAAGCCCAGTTCTCTAACCACCAGGCCACGGCTGCCTCAAATGACGAAAAATGTGTCTTTGTAGAGAGCTCGCAAGGGGTGTACACTTTGAATTCTCCTCAAATCACTCTCAGTACATCATCTAATTTATGTTTCTTTCAATGATATTTAATGCTCTGTTACCAATGACAGAGATGTCGCCCTGAATCATGATGCCCCACCTCCATGAGCGTTGCTACCATTAAGTCTGAGGGAGACGTGTCCTCCCCACATTTCA
>JAYDZG010000036.1:14984733-15000124 GCA_034509265.1 Microcambeva bendego
AGCAATCACCTTACTCAGTGTGAGCAAAAACTTATCACTTACTGACTTCAAACAAAGGTTGTGCAAGAGAGAGAGAGCGAGAGAGATAGAGATTAAAAAGGCTCACTAAAAAAAGATAGGGAAAAAAGAAAGAATTTAAGTGACCAGAGAAAATAAATGAAAATCAAGTCATGGAAGGAGACATAATTTGCATATTGACAAAATGAAAAGGGGAAACAAGGTTTCAGAAAGTGAAAAAGAACAAACTAATGGACAGAATGAAATATGGATGGGAGGGAGGGAAGGAAGGAAACGGAATGAGTCATGAACTAAATCCAAAGTGTGCAATGAATGTAATAAGGCAAGAAATAAGGACTGCAAAATCTTAACCCATACAGCAATCAGTTTATTATCAGTTTATAATCAGTTTATTATCAGTTTAGTTTAATTTTCAATTTCTAAAAATGAGCAGTGTTGTTTTATTATATTCTAGTTTATAGAAAAAACCCAATGCTGCTCATTTTTGTCAATCCCACACTTATAAATTCTAAAAAAACTATAAATCTCTTATTTTTCCCATGACTGTATATCTTGCACGTCACTGTGTTTTCACACTACATGACTAATCGGTGATAAAAGATTTCACACTACAAGATATACCATCAAAAGGAATTACACGTCTCCCAAACTGTTTTGTCATGAAAACAAATGTGATGAAGCGATAAAATGAGAGGGGTTTAATGATACCATGTCATCAACAATAAGCGTAATACCAAATTTGTGCGCTGGCATGAAGTTTAAAAACAAATTGTTCTGTAGTGAGTTGGAGGTTTATAATTGACGTAAGACAGTTCTGTTTAAGCAGCTTACAATTCATTAGATCTGATTGAACAGAGAAATGTCTGCTCAGCGTCATTTATTGAATGCCAAATAATGCCGAAAGAAAATGGTGAGAAAGTAAAGCAGAGAGCCTCTGTGTATTTCGGTGTACCCCTTTCTCACCCTACTTCTGGAGCTGTTGCACATGGGTAGACGTGGGAGGATACTTAGATGGGTGGGGGAGGGACTCGTTCTGAGCCAACAACACGCTCTGCATTTACTGTAAGTCAGCTGACTCACTGCTAAAACAACTGGAGGTCAATACAAGCTTGTTTCCTGAAGACTTAAGGGTACACCGGGTTGAACAGCCCTTGATCCAGCTACAACTCTGGTAGTCATAGCTTGTACCATCATCCACAGTTCCCAGGTTTAAACCTCATCTTGCAATGTCTGCAAGGATTTTTAAGGCTACTGTTTATATTTCTCTACTACAAAAGCACCTTTGGTTTTAAAGATAAGTGCGCTCAATGCATCTCCCGTTTATACTGACATTGTGGCTTATTTGGAGCCTTTTGGGTGCAAAAGACATGGCACACCAACAGTTTTATGAATTATGTAAAGCAATGATTTTGTGCAATGAAGTGAAATTATCCAAGTTGACAGATGACAAGTTGTTTTCATCTGTTAATAAATCACTTTTTTATGTTTAATGAGAATAAAGGTGCAAAATGTATTTATTAGCTATTTCATGCTCACCAGTAAAGTTTGAGCACTTTTGGTAGATGTTATTCGAAATGCTAATGCTTGTGCCACTTCATCCCATTGTTTTGAATGGCATGATGCCAATGCTAATGAAGAGTGATTTCTAGTTGCTGACTAGATAGCACATTTGAATAACCTGTCTTATGAAGCAATTACTTAATAGAACTCTCACTGTTTAGACAGCTGCCTAGGTAGACAGCAAGTGAGGCAGCTCCGTACGTTTTCGAACCCACCCTATATAGCCAAAACTATGTGGACACCAGACATTGACCTTGTTCAATGGCATCACTATAACTATTTAAAAAAAGAAGGCCTGGATCACAATTTATAATATATAAATATTGATATAAATAAATATTATACATAAATATATGTTGGTGTTAGCAAATGGGGTCGCTGAAACACACTATATTAGGCACCTTAGAGTAAAAGGTATATGATTCAGTTCTAGATGAATCCTTGATTTTAAAATGTCAGGCTTGTATTGAAGAAGTAGTTCTCAAACAATGCTGAAATGTTTTAAAAAGCAACTGCAAAATCATTACACATTTAATACAAAAACACAATGACAGCAGAGACAACTATTGATCTCCACAGACATACCCGACACGACTTAACATTATATTTCAATAGCAAGTATTTCATTGCTATTTTAATGAATATTAAGTGTAGCAGGAAGCATTTTTGCTATTTTTTTTAGTTTACATATGGAGAATGTAAAATTGTTTTCTTTTGTCTGTTATAAAAACCTTATTATGAGAAAATGTGCATCAGGTTGAACTAAGAATCAAGAAAACACATCTAAAAGTACACGTATTGCTTAATCAATATGGTTGTCCGGTGGATGATACAAATAACAGCCTGTAAAAAGAAGAATCATGTTACATAAAAAGAAGCAGTGAGCTGAAAGAGGAATAGAATCTGCTTTATATAGAAAAACTGTTGAAGCCCAACGGCTCCAGATGAGTCAGTTTTGAGCTTGATGTTCTACACATTCATAAACATTTACTCTCTTGAACTTTACAATGCAGGAACTAAAACATTGTAATTTTCCAGCTACATGTTTGGCACCAACAAGCAATGTCATTAAGTTTAACTTTTTAAGAATCAATAGCATTGAAAAACACTCAAAGAACATTTACTGGTTAATTTATTTGCCTTAGTGGTGCTTTCTCGGCTGGACAATTAGCTAAAGAATGATGCACTCATTAAGAGAAATGAATGCACCTTTTGAAACCTCAGAGCTGCTCTCACTTATCTTGCTTCTTGCAAAGCACAGCTTAAACACAAACTTCCCCGGCTGAAGGCATCATCAGCGTCAACAGCATTCAAAATTTATTTTTAAACTAAAACCAAGCTATTGACAAAGTATGTTCCAATTCCAATTCTTCCTGTCTTATGAACATTCCTGGAAAAGCCTGTGGGACACTCAGCCCATACTCTCTCATTAACTTAAAGGTCAGCTGGATCTGCAGAGATTGGGGGTGTAAATCCCCACTAAACAAAACTGCTAAGCCCAATCCCGCTACCAAACCTCCCAAAGATTTTCAAGCAGCACTAGTCTGATATGCTGATCTATTATGACTTGTACAACACCTCATTTCAAATTATAAATCACATTAACACAAAATATTACAATATGTTTGTTTCATAAAGTTTCAATTCTTGACTCTGAACTGTGGAGTGTATTTTGTTATGAAGAAAAGGCGTCTGTATCAATCATAGATATAAACAGAGCTGCATTTCCTTTACTGGTAATTCTTAATGCGCTCTGTGCCCCATAGTGTAAACTTTTAACTTCCCTCTGAGGATGTGGTTTGACTTATGGTAAATTTGTAAATAATCTTGAGTTACTACATAAGGCAGCCGTGGCCTGGTGGGAACGTATGAAGAGTATTTGAATTCTAAATAATAAGTGAATCGACTATGTCTGCCAATGACACTTTTAGTGTTCCCAAACAAGCTGTCACTAATCAATGATTCTTAATGATTAGTTATGTAGTGTGAACTAAACAACAATAACAACTAACCAACATTTCTTTATTAGGATTTTAACATCATGCTTACATGCTGGATGACAGGACAGATAATTACTATTTACACAAAATTAATCTGGTCAAGATTAATGTGAAACACAGTCATGAACAATTTAGTATCACAAATTCACCTCACGTGGATCTATTTGGACTGTGGGAAGAAAGCGGAGCTCCCAAAGAAAACCCATGTAGACATGAGGAGAACATGAAAACTCAATACAGAAAAGACCCACAGCACCCCACTTTTGGCTGTAACTAATAAAGCATTTTTCTTACTCTATATCTGTCCACTTTGGAAAGCTGATGTGTTCCAGGTACCGAACAAATGACGTACCGATAGTTTTCCAGTAAAGATGAAATTCCTATTTTAAGTAAACTGTGAAGTAAATAGAGTTTAGTTTAAGACATTTCCCTCCAGCCTGACAGCCAAAGCTGCATTCTTCCCATATTTCCTGGGAAGTTTGACACCAAGTTTTAAATGTTTTGATGGCAAGGTCCCGGCAAAACAATTCTCATCTAAACTTTCAATTTTGGGGCTTGGTTATTTAGAAGAAAGATTAATTATTAGATATTTACAACACAACCTTAACCATGAAGAGTATTCTACACCCAGCGGCCCCCATTTTTTACTAATTTAGTACTAATATACTAATGCTTACATCACATGTTAGTCAGCTTGTTCAAATTTCATGTGTTGTTGATTTTTCAGGTAGGTAAATGCATGTTTACGGCGAATAATATAAAAAATGGCATTCTTTTCAAACAGCCACTTTCACATGGAATTTATGTCAACGGTGACGGTGAGTAGCACTGTTACCTTGCACCAAGAAGGTCCTGTGTTTGATTCCAAAGTGGAATGGTCTGGGTCATTTCAGTGTGTGGTTGGCATGTTCTCACCATGTTTCTGAAGGGGTTTTATTCCACAATCCAAATACATACAAGTGGGGTGAATTAGAAATACGAATTTGTCCATGACTATTTGATATTAAACCTTTAACTGATAAATCTTGTGTAACCAGCAACTACCATTGCTTTCAACAATGTAGCTGGTGTGTCAAACATGATAAATAATAAACAATATTAGCTCATAGGGGCTTACACTCAGACACTGGCACTTGCCACTTAGGGAATGTGGAAATGTGGGGTATTATATATTTTTCCCTTCATTTTTCCAGCTAATTTGGTCATTTGTATCTTTTAAAGGCTGCTACTTGAGCTAATCTATGGACACATTAACGGGCGATCACTGAAGGTGTGATCACTGCCTTTGTCCACACAAATAAACTTACAGACTCGGGCTAGTGTGACATGATTGATTGTAAGGACAGTAATGCCATTCCTTTTAGCATGCAAGCCATTCCAATCAATTCACTCAGCCAGCAAGAGCTGCATGTGTGAATAATAATAAAGCCAACATGGAGAGTGTAAATGGATTTTGTGTGTTGTATGTAGATGCTAAAGAATTTTAGACACAGTAGATATTCGATACACTTAATCAGTTCACAAGTTTATACCAAGCACAGTCATAGAAAATTTTGTCTATACAATTCACGTTATTTGAATTGCTGTTTCTTTAAATGTGCACTAGGGCAGTGGGTATACTTAAGCACACATTTACTTAAGTTATAACAAATGGTTTTTTTTTTTGTTTAATTGTAAGGAGTGTTTTTGTCTACATTTAGATTTTTAGCATTTATCAGATGCCTTTATCCAAAACGACTTACTGTACAGATACAGTCTGAGCAATGAGGGATAAAGGCCTTGCTCAAGACAAGC
This sequence comes from Microcambeva bendego, assembly GCA_034509265.1. Lineage (NCBI taxonomy): Eukaryota > Metazoa > Chordata > Actinopteri > Siluriformes > Trichomycteridae > Microcambeva > Microcambeva bendego. The sequence continues at coordinate 14,990,106 of JAYDZG010000036.1, forward strand.
AACCTGGAAGGGTTGCACCAGCAACCTTTGGATTACTATTCCTATATCCTAACCTCTAGGCTACAGCTAGCCCCACACATGATGATCCCTCCAACATGTTCACAATCATTCTAACTCTTCTTATTTGCCCCTATTTTTGGTAATTTCACATGTGAGGTCAGTCTCATGCTTGGAGAGACATAATTTCAGTGTTCCTTCATTTCTAAACAGGGCCCAGGGTCCTTAACAACATTGCAGACCCATCCCCATTTTAGTCCAGTTTCCCACATAGCAGACTAGTAGCCAGTTCATGTCTACAGCAGACATTGCCAACTGTGCCTGATAGGGGGCGACCAGCCGGCCAGTAGCAGAGCTGAGAATTCCAGAGCTGATGCGCTAGTAGAATCATCAGGTGAGCCAACTGGGCACACAAAATAAATGTAAAAAACTTTACCCAACAACTAACCAAGAAACTTGTGCAATATAATCTGGCCTTGAGGTAAGAACAGTATACATTTATGACAGTGGTTTTAACCTCACTTTTAAGGTCAAAATTGTTAAGCTACAATCATCCCCACTGATCTCAACCAAATCTTCCTTCTCTAATGCAAGATTCAAAACTCAATTTAATTTAAGTCTGTCTCTAGTGCTTTAGAGTTGTTTATCATTACACTTCATGATCCTAGCTTGCTCTGCCATGTTGCTCTTCGTGACTCCTCTCATTCCAGTAATCAGATATTTTCTTCCTTAAGTTTTTTTCCCTGCAGGTACAAAAGTGCTTGTGCTTTGCTTTTACACATGAGCAGCTTTCTTAGCCCTTATCCTTCAGTGAAGCACAGCAGGCAGTTCTCCACACCCAAAGTCCTGCTATGTGAAAACACACCATGCAAACACTTCTCTCAGATTAGTTCAAAAGCTTGATCTGCATTAAAATCACAATCATCTCTAAATGTCAACAGTGCAAAAATTGATTTAGCAGAGTCTGAGCTAATACTTCCAGGAAAAGATTATGAGCCCGAAAAATCCAATGGAAAAATCCTTCTAGCAGCAGATTAAAAGTCATTACATGAGGCTAAAACCACTACCTAAAGCACATATGCCATTCCATTGTGCTGTATAAATTCACTTGCTTATTGCAGACTGTCTGCTAGGTAATTATTTATATAACTCCCTTACACACACTCGCAGTTAACACTATACTCATTTTACAAGAGAATCCCATAAATTAAACAATGCAATTTAATCTAGAAAGCAAATTTCAATAAAAATGTAAAATTAAATTACCCTTCCCCATCCTACCAATGTAATAGCTATTCAATATATCGCCCTTTCATGTCACTCTGTCTCTCTCTAATTTGATTTTAAGACACAGAGGAGTCCTATCAACTAAATCAAATAAGAGAGATGAGAATTTGCATGTCATTGGACTGTGGGAGGAAACTGGAGCACCCGGAGTAAACCAACGCAGACACAGAGAGGACTGCCTCACCAGGGAGTCAAACACAATACCTTCTTGCTGTGAGGCTACAGGACATCAGATATGACATTGTGTTCTAGCATTTAAGAAAATGTATGGAAGTAAAGAAGTAAATTTACAGTAGCCAAAGAAATAGCCAGTAATAAGCTAATGTTCATATTTACTAGTTGAATGCTTTGTCATTGATTATTTATGACTGTAATTAATATAGTGCAAATTACAAATCCCAGGAAGACAAATCCTTCAGAACCTGGAGTAAAATCCCAAAGAGTGATCACAATGCTTTAGATTACAAGTTAAGTTTTCCTTCTTTACTGTTCTGTACATAATGATACCACTGCATCTTCTTCTAATGCTCTCAAATGCACTCACTGATCTTGTCAGCAGCGGAGTGACTGACAGGCATTCAGACATCTGCACAAACTACTTAGTGCAGAGGTGGATGAAGATTTTGGGTGCTTCTTGTTAGGAGAGTGTTTTGTCTAAGTTGCAATAACCCCTCATGAGAAGTGTTTTCTCTGATTATCCAGAAGCATTAAACACTTTGTCTGTGGCTTTGAGAGATGTCTGCTTATCTTATTGCAAACATTCAGTCTTACCAGTCTGGTCTGTTTCTCAGTGTTTGGCTGTTGAATCTGATGTAATGGGTACCTGGCCTGTTTTAACTTTCCCAAATGAACCATAACCATAGTCATTTTACACCTTGTCTAATTTGTCTTTACTCCACTGCCTGGGTCTCTGTGAAACAATGGTATCATTTCAGGAAAAAGAACTGCTAAGTGCAGTCATATATTTTAACAGTTCTCTCCAGTATTTAACAATAGTAATTTCTATTAGCGAGAGTTTTATAGCTTTATATTAGTTTTCATTACAATATTAGTCATTTCATTTACAATTTTATACCAACACCTTTTTAACTTCAAACTTCATGGGGACATGGGCTTCTTCAGAATAGTGCTCAGACAATCATTGTTGAAACTAATAAAAAAAGTTTAAGTTTCTCTTATGTCCATGTGATTGGCAGCCATCATTATGGCACAACATCCTCTAAACTCACTGAAATGTAAAAACTGCTGATGACAATCACTAATGTTATAGCAGCTAATAATTGTTTGTTTGACCAAAATGAAACCAGGAGTTGTACTGTACATCTGTATATGTTTCATGACAAATAAAGCCATTATAGTTTTGACTATTGTAACTTAGTTCACTAGCTTGCACCAAACAATATTAACTCTATAATAATAATAATAATAATTATTATTATTCACAGTTGATTGTATTATATTCATCAATTCATTTTCATTTTATTACAACAGCTTCTTGTATTTCCTTTCACCCAGAAAAATGAAATTCCCCTCATGAAATGTAAACAAGAATGAAAATATTTTTCTTTTTATATTTCATGATTTATTATTTCCCATTTAGGTTGCCAGTTTTGAAAAGGATTTATATGTTCAAGTCATGGGCTGGCCGTGACCATGCTATGACTTAAACAATCAACGTTCTGTGGTCAAGTACCTTAACCACTGTGCTACCACAACACTTTACTCTGTGGTAACATCGAACCTTAGTGCTCCTCTATTATACTCAGATAAAACATATTTGTGGAAAATGCTGTCTGATTAATGAAGTACTACATCTGGCAGAATATGAGACAGCTATCCAGTGATTCACATAATCTTTTAACCTTCTTACATCTAAACATGTAAACACATCAACTTTCTTTCCAAAGCACATCAAGTGGTGTTTTTTATGTGTTAATTGTATTAAATACATCATTTAGTTGTAGTGTGCATTAGTGCTTATTTTTATGCATACCGATTTTGATTCCTCATATTGTATGGATTTTTCATAGTCATACCACCTAGCCTGTTTCAAGTATATATACCATGTACTGGACACATAGAAGGATTTTCTTTAACATTTTTTTGCAGTGTGTGTTTTAAAGCTAGACTGTTGATCAGTGTAGCTACTAAGAATTAAATTATTATTTTTTTATACATTTGTAGTTTATTAAATGGTAGTGACGGTCACCTGTATTAATTTACTCGGTGGTATTTTGTGTCAATGGGGGTCCGATCTGAAAAACTTACTGATTATGCTCTACTTGCAGCACCAGCTCCAGGTCCGGCCCAGACACCAAAATCTCTCCCCTCTCTGGAAACTGGGTCTGCACAGACATACAAGCATTAGTTTCATGCCATCAGAACACTTATTATTTAAAAGAGAGATTACTAGAGAGAATACAGTAATGTCTAGGCTGTTTGGTGACCTCCTATGAACATTAATTCTGTTGTTTATGAAATTCAGATGATCAGTGATGAAATACACTCACCCAGCAATAAAATAAGAATTTCAATCTGGCACATAAGAAATTGGTCGCAATACAATCACTGCTGGTATTCCAGCCATTGCCTCCCCTTTCCTATACCATGTGTGGTATAAAAAAACCTTTACTTGCCAAATGGATCACTCTCACCTCAGGTGCAGCAGTGTTGTAGGGATTTTTAAATAATGTATAAGCTTACTGACATCTTTATTATGGCAGTTGTCGTCTAGTGGTTAAGTTACTGGACTTGTAATTAAAAGGCCCTATACTGTCACAGTGCACTAAGTGGCTTTGGATCACCGATTTGGCTTTTCCCCCGGATTCCCTACCTGACACAACCCTATTTATCCCGGCTTGGGACCGGAACTACAATCCACTGGTTTGTGCATCCTAGTACCTAGGTACCTATAGGACAATTCAGTGTCTCTAATTAACTTGGCTACATATTTTTGAACTGGGAAACTCCACACAGAAAGGACATGGATCGAACCCAGGACCTTCTTTCTGTGAGGCGACAGAACTATCCAGTGAGCCACGATGCCGCTTAATTGAATGCTTTTTGTCATGCACAATGGGTTATACTGTAATCTCTTTAAGGTGGATGCTTTCTGCTCACATGATGCTTGTTTGATTTATGTTTTCGTTGGAGCACCCTTTTCATGCAATTGTGTACTGAGAATAGTCCAACACAACAGCATCTGGTCAGTAGAGGCTCGATGTGGGTCAATTTTGACTAAGAAATTATTCAGGACGGCGACAAAGAGTGCAGAGCAACAAAAGAAACATGTTTTTTTTAGTTTATTACTCAAGCAGTGAAACATGTTTTCACCCACAACTGCTTTTAACCAAAGACACGGATAGCACTAAAATAAATAAAATCCACAGGGAGCATGACGAAATTAACTCAAACACAAGATTTATATGCATAGATCTGTGCCAGCAACAGATTTATTGTCAGTCATTATGAGCAGGAGGACACAGTCCTGTAGCAAATGCGTGAGCGCTACCTGCTAGCTATTTTGTTGCTATTTGCTCTATATGCACTGCATGTGGTTAGCTGTGCTAGCTGATAAAAAGAGTGCCTTTGAGTAGGAGGCTGGGGGGTTTTATCTAAAATGTATTCCTTTTCCAAGAAGCCTCCATCAATAGACAGGCTCTTCCCCTCCCCTCCGGCCTTCAAGCTTAAAGAGATGCAATAAGATTGGGAGCGAAAAGGACCAGTAGCAGCTCCCAAAATGACCAAAATATTCTATAAACACCCTCTCTCTATGCATAGAAAACATTACTGGGCTACAGGTAAACATTTAAAAGGCCAAACATCTGAATGGACTCATGTGGTTGGGCTTATGATTACTTAAATAGTACCTTAAAGTGTCAAGTCCATAAGAGTTTTTTTGGTTGTTTCTATGTTTGTTTAAAATAAAATCTGTATTATTGTAAAATCTGTATTATCAAGGGTATAAGTTTGCTGGTGCAACTGTCCCGGATTTTAAAACACAGAAGTCATTTTGGTGGGACATTTTCTGGCCACGTCACACGTCTTTACCTGCTCTCATCACACGCACAACCTCTGAAAGAAAATCCAACTGAATTTTTTCGCCTGTCCAGTCACTGAAAAAGAAGCAAAGAGAGCTTGGAAGCTAAAGGAGAAGGTGACAGTCCTCGCTTAAACAAGGATTAACATTGGCTTGGCTTTTGGAATGTGGAGAGAGCTTTGTGACCTAAAAGGCTTCAAGTGCAATGCAGAGTTGCTTAATGTTCTACTGGACAGGTAAGATATTTCTTTTTGTAACAAGCTACTAAACCATGCAGCCAGGGTTTCACCACTGTTTTGTGTAGCCAGCCGCAGAACTGTACATTTGTTTAGCAGATATGATCCAATTACAACCAAAAAGCATGAAAATCTGCTCAAAATAATACAGGACAAGCAGATGATGTTTAGCATTTAACACACCAAAGCGTGTTTTCCCCACAATGTCAAACATCTGCCCAACTGGCAGAAAACCCTCCACTCTGGCAACACTGCCTTACTCTGACATTTTGACTATTCATCAGATCCCTCCGCTCTGACAGGAGACGTAGCGCACCTCCTGTTTTAAAAAGTATTTCTCCGCATGCAACACTTACAGACTGCACCTTTAACCGCTAGACTACAGATCACCCCCATCACTGCTGTTTTTTGCTCATTAAGATGCTAACCAAATGACTAAAATAGAAGAAAACACGTGGACTGAAATGTATTAGAAAACACAATAGGGCAGTATTTGATGTGTATCTGTATTTGTACTGAAGATCTCAATAACAACATTACAGAACCAAGACTGACTGTGGCATAACAGAAGCAGTGACGAGATTATGAATAGCAATTTGTGGATTTGAGGCTGAAGGTTGAGATGAAAAAGTAGATTGTTCTCAAGCATGCAAACACAACAGCCTCACACTAGAGGAGGAAAGAAGAAAGAAAAGATAGGGTAGAGGTGGTCTAGCCCGATAAGCTAGATGGAAATTAGAAGAGGATTGGAGGAACTGTATATAAAATGGGATAGGGGGAGGAGAGGGTGATGTGCTTCATTTCCACTTAAACTTCAAGTCACAGATTTAGGGACTCAATTGAGACTCATGGCCACCTATTCTTTAAGATATTATTTTATGATCAGCAAGCAGAACTCAAGGAGATAGTATTTTTATCCTTTAAAGCTGGGAGATATCACATTATAACCATATATATATAACCATCTGATAGAAATATGTTTACTTATAGAGAGTCCTACCAGTAAATGGCAGTATGAAGCTGTATACTGCTAAATGCTAACTATATGTCCAAGGCAAACGTTTACATTCACTGTGATAATAAAGATTTTTTGCAGTTGGTCTGCAGCTTTTGTCTTGCATAAATATGAGTGCTTTGTCAAGTTTACAATGGCTATGGTTTAGATTTACTTTATTTATATTTATTAAGAATTTCAAAAACAAATGACATGACTTTTCTACACCATTGATGCATTATGTTATGGTACTGACTGCATCAGATGAGCCGAGTCCGGCATTACAGAGCACTTTCTCCCTAGGGAAACTAGAGCTCGTTAAGCCTAACAACCCACACCTGGAGCTGCATTATAAAGCCGGGGTAAGATCAGTGTGCGGAGTCGTGGATTTAGTTTCCTCACAGTATTTTTTCCAGAGCAGACATATGTGAGTAGGGACATTTCCATATCCTCTATGCCCCTTTAGAGGTTTAAGAGCTGTACGTTCAAGAGGCCGGAGGTACTAATTTGGTGTTTAGGGCCAGACCTGTGCTAGACCTGATGGTCCGTGTGTCATGTGTGTTCCTCAGATGGCTCGCTGCACACATTCACCGCTCCTCGGACCGCATACACCTTTATCCAAAGCGACTTACATTACAGTTACAGTATACAGTCTCAGCAATTGTTCAAGGGCCCAACAGAAGCAACCTGGTAGGGATGGGGCTGGAACCAGTATCTTTCAGATTACTAATACAGTATGTTAACCACTAGGTTACAACTTATCCATCAATTATGAAAAAATTTCAGACTCAAAAACAATACATACTCTCAAAATCAGCCATTTAAGACTAACTAAGCTTTGCTGTATATATAACTGTACTTATTTATTTGTATTACTTGTAAGCTATCTAAGTTCAGGTACACTTTGAGCTCAGCAATATCACAGCTGATCCTTTATAATTACCAGAGGATGTTCTTCGTGATCTATTAATATACAATTATGTGTGGCTGTGCCATAGCCAACAGAGACAGGGTTATTAAAAATCCCATTTTGATTTGTCCCAAGCAATCAAGACCAAGAGATGAAGAAAACTCATTTTCTCAGGCCATCACACCAAATAAAGTATAAAGTAAGTGTAAAGTTTCTTATGCTACAAAACTGTGTACTGCCATGGGATAAATATTTATGAGTGGACCCAGTCAGTCCTCTCCTGACATGATTGTGTCTGAATGACAAATGAATGAACAGCTTGGACGCTGGGAGTCTGGCATTCAGCATAAGATGCCCACTGCCTAAGAGCTCCCACAGGGCTGCGGAACTGTGCCGGCCTACAAAAATTGCACCCTGCTGACTGCCTGTGCTAGTGATATGCCACCCCAACACCCAGGTGGAACTTTCCAAAACGAGAAGGCTAGAGGAAAAATACTGAATAGATAGGATGCGTGTCACATATAGTATGTGTATGAAATCTCATCAATAAACCCTAATGTACACTAGTGTGAGTGTGTGGGTGGCAGTTTCTGAGAAAGCTTTGCATTACATTAGTCCAGTTGTCTTCTTTTTTCAGTAAAACCATGGTTTCTGTTACAATTGAAGCATTAGTATTATAATATTAATAATAATAAGGATAATATCCAAGTATGTAATTTCAGGTGCACATTGTCTGCTGCAATCAAATGAAATTTAAGAAACTGTGTTTTAGATTATTTGCATTTTCTATACTGTCACAACTTATTATGATTTTGGGGTTGTATAATCTATTTATTAACAGTATTGCCAGGTTTAGAAGGTGATAAGAAAGCACACACACAAAACAAATAATGTACAAACTATATGAATAGAAGGGCTGGCTTGATATCACCGATACCGACACCATGCAACAATGCTCAGACTGAAGCACATATTCTAAAGGAATAAATACAGAAGCTACATCACAGTTCTTCAAAACTGTTGTTTTAATTTTAACTTTCACACACATACGCTTCCATGTTGAGTGAGGGTGTTTTGAGCCTTTGGGGTTTCCATAATGCATTAACTAGTGCAGTAAGCCGATACATGATGATTCTACTTGGCATCATTGGTGTACCATAAGAAAAGTTATTCTATACATATTTTGCTTTTATATAGCTAGAACATAGATATACGCTATAGATATACAATATAGATGTATTTATATTTGTATTTTTTTATTTAAGTATGTACACAATTAAACTGCTCTGGTACATATTTATATTGATTTTTGGAAATATTTACAAGGTGACAGATGTGAAAACAGATGACTTGTTCACAATTGCGACTGGACCTACTTACACACTTAAACACCGACAACCACACTAAATCTACACCAAGCTCTAAACTATACCACTCGATACAAGTCCAGGCAGTGCTGGCCAGTGGAATGTGTTCTACAAAGAAGTCTTTACACCAAAAATTGAATTCAATGAATGATACACAAACAGCATCACACAAAGGGTTGATCTTTCATCTCATGAAAAAAATCAGTGTTGAGCAATTACCATCAGGTATTGCAGTGTCTCCAATAGTGGTGAATCCTAATTTTAGGTAATTTTTAGGTAAGTCTAGGTAATTATACTAAATAATATTTTAATATCAGAAACATGTTTGTACTACACTAAGATTATCTGATTGTGTACGCATGCATGTACGACCTGGATATGTCTCTCAAGAAACTGTAGTCAAAGTCTAAGACTGTTGGGCCCCCAGAGAGCATAAAAGCTATACAATACCATTATGATTTTTATTATGTATCATCCATTTATTTTAGAAAATAATAAATATCAGAATTTTTTTTGAAGGTTATGAACATGTTCATCTTCTCTCAACATGTTTTTATTTTATCTTGCTAGAAGCGCCAGGCTGCCTTGACCTAGTTATACTGAGAAGAGCCGAGTGGCAGTCATGTGACCGCAAGGACCAGAAAAAAAAAAATCTTTGCACTCGATAAAATTCCTGCATCGTCCCTTTACTACTTTTCCTAGATTTGTGTAATCACATATAAGCATAATATACATAGTTTTTATACTATATTTCTTGAGCATGTTAAAAAGTCAAGTATATGAAATGTACTTTATTATCAACAAGTACATTTCAACCGCATAGTTGTTTTGTGAGCTAAATATATCTTGTCTCCTGTCTAGTGATGCTCGCGACCCCCTGATGCCACAAAAGCATTAAAAGCATTAAAACTTGTTGAATTGACAGAATCTCTTATATAATGTTGTAGCGGTCCGTCCATTATAGCTATAGATTTTCTGAGAGACGATGACCGCCATGTCTAGGCAAATCACAGTAATTTTGTCACTTTTCCAAGTACAGGTGGTGCTGTCTTTGCACAAAAAAAATAGACAAGCCAAGGCTTTTACAAATGTACAGCAAGTGCATTCCAAAGAACGCCCATGAGGCAACATATGTAAAGGGGTAAAAAATGACTTATTTTTTATTTCAGCTAACACATCCATAGCAGAA
>JAYDZG010000036.1:15000224-15015551 GCA_034509265.1 Microcambeva bendego
CTATAATGAGCGTTGATTGAGCATCGGATTACACGATTTCCTTCCGATACTCGATCCAAAGATTTTAGCCAATATTGGCAGATATCGATAATGAGTATTAGATCGCTGCCAATAAATACATGAAGAAACGGCATAGTAGCAGAAAGAACATAGCCCCCTTCATTAAAGAAAAGTCATGCTGGGTTGCCTGGACAAGCTGTGATAAGACATATAAGCATCTACTTTTAAAACCATTAACACATTAATACAGGATGTAACTAATAAATGTAAAGTTTAAAAATATGAAAGCACCATTTATCTTTGCAGTAAGTTGTAGGAGGATTTTAAAAGAGCCAAGAAAGGAAAAGACAGATGATGCTCATAGGTCAACTAAGTGGTTCCTTTTTTAAAAATAATTACAGGCAATTAGAGACAAAGAGGTATCATTACAGAGCACTCAACTAATTACATTAAAACCAAACACTTAGCAATGTATTTTTTTCTCACAAACATTTATATTTACATTATAGCTTTTGGGTAGGTGCTTATGAGTGTGAGGCCTATTTTGCATATAGTTGTATTTTCAGCAGTTCACAGTTCTCTGCCTCAGTCTCCTGGTATAGCTGCCAATCCAAGTTAAGCGAGTTATTAGGCTAATCGATTGTTACCCTTTTTTAAATTCTGTTGCACTGCTGAAAACACTATACTAATGATGCAGCATAAAAGAGAGCACATTATTCTATGTAGGTTCAGTATCTGAAGCATGCAAAGTTCACTTGCAAAGAAACTGAAAATATATTACCATGCTGTTAACTACTCCCATCAGAGTAGCACAAAGTGGCTCTAACAAGGACACAAAAAGGAGTGGGAGACCCGAAGTACATCTGTGCAAGAGGTCAAATATCTTAGATGGAAGACTAGAAGTTTGAGAGATAGATGCCTTACAGGTTGTCACCCGACAGCAATACTAACTGGAATCCGTCAAACACCAGTGTCAGCATCACCGATTAAGAGATGACTTCAGGATGCTGGACTTCATGGCAGAATTGCCAAGAAAAAGCCAAAGTCTTTTCTCTTTGGCCCATCGCAGATTTTTTTTGTCAAGTGTGATGTATGCCTTTTTCTTGAAAATTCTGCCATGAAGTCCAGCATCTTCAAGTTCCCTCTTAACCATTTTTGCACATAATGATACGACTATATAACCTCTATACAAAAACAGGCTTTGATGCAAACATTTTCATTCTTTAAAAATCATCTAATACAGTTACATTAATTGTGTATTAATTGTAGACCTGAGAAACTGCATTTCATTACATCATGTACATGAATGAAGACACATTTGTTTGTGAATTGCATGAACATATGTTTAAGAGGAAAGTTTACAAGTGATCCCAAACTTTTACACTCAACAGTATATAACTATGTACTTCCAACAGTTATCATAAATGACTAAATCTTATTGTAGATAAATTAACTGTGATACCTTGTTTGCTATGTGCACTGCTAGTGTGAATGCAAGGTGAATTACTTTTATCACTTTATCATCTTTCCTATTTTCTTTTTTTACTAAATACTTGTAAATACTCAATGTACTTGTAAATACTAAATCTTTAAAAATTAATTATTTAAAGACGCCAATACCTATGCAAGCACGAAGCATAATCCAAAGACAATCTGAATACAGAATCAAAATCATTTAGTTGATTTGAGTTTAAAACAACAGATAAAAGCTGAAACACAACATTAACTGGAACAGAGGAGGATAATTTGACCTGTCTGCCATCTAATATGGTCCCAGATCATATTTACCAGTGCCGCCTTATGACTTTCAGTATTGTCTGAACTACAATCATTCATGCTTTGTCTGCTACTGTCTCCACAGCCAAGTCTCTAAGCAGAAAGATACGGTAAACTCTGAAGCCCATGTGCACACGTGACATTGAAAAATGAGGTCCTGCTTACCACCGGTCTCCAAACCTAACCTTAGCGCTGTGATCCTACAGGCGAAATATTGAGACTGTAACACCAGTACCAGCGTGGGTTTCCTCAAGAAGCTCAGGTTTTCTCCCATAGTCCAAAAAATAAACGCAGTCAGGTAAATTGGATAAAATGAATTGACCTATAGGTTAGTGAGTATGTGTGTGTGCGTGAGCATCTGTCCTGCCCTGGCGCCCCATCTAGGATGTTTCTGTGTGCCTTGTGCCCACTGAAAAGCTGGGAAAGCCTCCATAATTTATCTTCTTCGCCCTGACCCTGCTTGGATAAGTGATTGAAAAAGTAAATGAGTGCTTTCTCATAGTCAGTGTTGTAAAAAATGGATATAAGTTTATCACATGGCTTTGGAAATGACTGGGAGATTTTTTTTTACATGAAACTAGTTAGTATTATTGTTTGTTTATTATTGAACGTCATTCTTTACACTTTGTTTTCCTTCATGGCAGACACACAATGGTAATTTATTACATTAAGTGTCATCAGTACACAAGTTTATATCAAACAAAGTCATCAATGATTTTGTATCTCCAATTTACCTCACTTGCATGTTTTTGGACTGTGTGAGGAAACCACAAGAAAATTCACAAGAACGTGAAAACTCCAAACAGAAAGGACCCAAACTGCCCCATCTGGGGATCGAACCCAGGACCTTCTTGCTGTGAAGTGACAGTGTTACTTACCCAACCAGATTTAGATTTTGTTTCTTTCCTTAATATTTGACAGGTCACCATTACAACCCATAGCTTTAATCTTCTTTTTGCAAAACCTGACTGTTAGCCAAGAGAAGCACATATTTTTCCAGCTTGGACTCTGAATCAATGTGTTCCATAAAACATGAACCGTACTGTCTGTGTTTACTTTTTATGCAGAATGTGTTTGACTACACACACACACACACACTATTCGAATGCACTGAATGAAGATCAGACCTCATTCCATGAGTAACTAAATCAGAATTTGAAAGGTTCACACAGTTAGCAGCCGTATACATTTTAGCCATTTGAAATGTAAAAAAAAGATTGTTCGTGCAGTATCAAATTTGTAAGTCAAATATCAAGAGGGATACAATCTAACAGAGACAAACATTTAGGTTAAGAGAAAAAGTTATACTGACAGTCCTGATTTTTAAAATTCTATTTTTCTAACTAATTAGAACCTTTTTTGCTGATCGGCTGTGATAACCTTTAATAACTGCAATTATTCTGCAAACATGTTTAATTTGTTTCATTAAAACTTTAGTGGCCACTCTAATGGACTGAGAACTGCATGTTCTAAGTGTGTCTGTGAGGGTTTCCTCTGGGTTCTCCGGTTTCTTCCCACAATCCAAAAAGATGCAAGTGAGGTGAAATGAAGATACAAAATTGTCCATGATAATTTGTCCAACATTTCGCAACGAGTCTTGTGCAACTTGTCCTGTCATGAACGTAACCAAATGTGAAAAACATGACATTGAAATCCTAATACACAATAAATACATTTATTTCATAAATAAAGGATTGCTACCCAGATCATAGGTGATGCAGCTGTCTAATGTTCAAGTGGTTAAGCTTACACCTGTCGGAGGGGCCACATGTGTGTGCATGCATATCTGAGATGTATTAAGTAATACACTACTTATCACATTTTGTCTTTCAGCTCCTGCTTAAAGAGAATAAAGAGAACCAAGCAATCTTTAATGGATAATGTACACATACACATGTACCAGTTCACTTTTATTCACCAAATAAATGTGTTTTTATGACTTTTTAGTTTGTCAGGTGGAAGAAATAAAGCATGCTGTGAATTGGGACCACTTTATCTCAGAGCGTGATATGTTCTGGTGCAAATTGTGAGAGAAGCTACTTGGGCAGACTTGGCACACCTGGGACATTTGAACGAGTTATCGCAGCTGCCTGCCCATCACCGGACTGCATATTGCACTGAGACGTGCTGATCTTTCTTGGCAACAACAAACAATTATTTAGTTTATTACACAACATTAAATCAGTTTTTGTTGACTTGAATATGTTAACATACTCTATAGATTAAAATGATTCATTCTTCATTAATCTGAGAAAACAAACTGTCCAACTAAATTGAGATCTTATCAGTCAATTTGTATCAAGGACACAGTCACTGATGTAAAGCACCAATATGTGTCAACTAATACCAAAAGTAAAATGAATAAATGGCCACAATGCAGCCTATGTAATTAAATGCTAATGTCAAGCTAAGCCCTTAGTTTAATATTATACAATATATTTGTATTTATATACAATATAATCTTATCTTAATATTTGTATTGTTGATGCATGCAAATCACTAAATATCCAATTTAGATATTTATTCATTTTTAAAACATTGGACGCAGGCAGATAGAACAATCCTGAACGGGGAACCAATCCATCGCAGGGCACACACACACACACACACACACACACACACACACATTTACCTATATGGTAATTCAGTAAGGGCATTATAGCTGTGAATCAACAATGCTTCCCACTTTGTATAAAATTACATTTTAAATGAAAATGGGAACCGATTTACCATATTGATTATTGTTCATCTTCAAATAATGTGACTCGACAGTGTATAAACACAGATAGTTTTATGTACTAGGGATTTAACAATTAAGAAATAATTGATATGAATCGATTCATTTAGGGAATCGATATTCACTGCAGGGCTTGCTGATGCTATATTTTTTTAAACAAAAAACATGCATCCAGTATTTTTGGCACAGTTTGCTCCTACTTCAGAAATAAAAGGACTTTGATTGTTTAAATAAAAAAGATAATAACACATACACATTGCCTTATTTTTTTAACAAGAAATTGTTAAAATTGCTAAGTTAATAACAAAACAATTCCATGTTGTTTAAAAAAATCGGGAAGAAATCGTATTGCGAACACAGTATCGTATCTCACAGTGGGTAGAGTGTATCATTACATCCCTGGTATGTACATATGTTCTGTATATTATTGGATATAACAACAATACTCTCTGGAGAGTCATTTAGCACTTAGAAAAGGAACTATTATGTGACTGGAGGGAAAATGTAAGCAAGGCAGCACAGGCCAGACATGTGCTTTCCCAGAGAACTTATATTTGGCAATTTTTTGCACTTTTGAGTTTTTGAGTTAAGAATGTGCCGTTCTCATTGTTGGCAGGGTTTATGTAGCTAGCTTTAGTTATTGTCCAGTACATCAGACATGTTGGCTGTATTTTGCTCTTTTAGCCAAGCTAAAGGTTTTGAATCTTTTTTTTTAAATAAATGACCATACTATGTTTTCATTTTTGAAAGCTTTGTTTAGATTGCTATTCCAAGCTCTTTTGACTACAGGACTCCCTAACAGTAGAAGATGGTTAGTGTCCTAATCAGTGGAGGTCTGCAAATGGCACTGTGTGTTGGCTTGGCTTAGCAGTTAAAAAAAAGTTGGCTGGCACATACTAGCCCTTATGCTCTCGAATCAGTAGGTGAAATGTGAGGTACACAGTGGGTGGTAATTAGAGGTGACTATATTGTTAGAAAAACTATGTTAAAATATCTTAGCACAAACACATGGACTTATTTACAAAGTGTAGTCTGTTAGCATACTGGCAATTCTCAATGTTCAATTTGCTAAGCCCCATGCCTGGAATTCATTATTTTTTCATTTGTCTGACATTCTCACAGAAATATACACATCCAGGGAGTCCACGCTCAGACTTGCGGGAAAACAAAAGCCTCGTAAAGTAAAAACAGAGCTAGTTTGAGCATTAGTATTGACTTGAAAAACAACTGCAAACGCTAATCCAAATATCACCTTCAGTAAATAACCTTTCTTGGACTTCTCACAACATACCAGACTTGGTGCTTGGACAAGAAAAAGAACATACTTTGAGATGAAAAAACTGACAACGAGACAGAAAAATGAGTCAGACAAGAACAAAGAACGAGCTATATATAGGAGGATAAAAATGAGGGAACGTAGAAGGAATTAAGATTGAGCAAGGGCCTCTAATGGGGGAAATGTTTTTGGACTGTGGGATGGGAAACTGGAGCACTTGGAAAAAACCCATGCAGACATGAGGAGAACATGCTAACTCCACATTGAAAAAAACCAGTCTGCCGATCAAACCCAGGACCTTCTTGCTGTGAGGTGACAGTGCTAACCACCAAACCATTGTGCCGCCCACCTGTGTAAACTTTCCTTAATATTTTGACCTGAAGCAAGACTATAACCATATATCTAGTATTTTATTAATAGCAAAGCTTTACTGTGCTAGCCTGTATCGTACAGTTTATAAATTTATTAGGATTTTAACATCATGTTTTACACTTCGGTTTCATTACATCGCTACTGGTTATACAAATTTCATCACTAAGTTTTTCTACAATCATGAGCAATTTCGTATCTCCAGCACACCTCATTTGCATGTTGTACGGACTGTGGTAGTAACACAGACATGGCGAGAACATGTAAACCCAAATAACTCCACCTAGAAATCAAACCACCTGTTGTAAGGCAATCCACATGCCGCTCAGCTGTATGGAATATAAACTTACTGCATTACTAGTGATGTTACAATATTTAAAACCACAGGGTGTGATTTAGAACTTCATATAAAACTCAATAATGCACTACTCTCCAACACAGAGGATTCACTTGTGTGGGGGAGTGGAGATACTAGTCTGTGGTCAAGAAATGGCATCATGCCAACATGTTTAAGACTCTTAAGAGTTCACACCATGTGTCTGTAAAAAAATCAGAATAGACCATACAGTAACTTGTAACTCGATGTCCCTTCACTCTAAATCTTTGAAACTTGACACCCTTTGCCGAAACATTTGTTCCCTCGATCAACTCATGTTGGCTGCTTTTCGCAGCAAAACAAGGGGGTGAGTAATATAAACAATATGGTAAGCGTTAGAGCACATTCACATGGGAAGCACTGATTTTAACTGTTTTTCAATTGTATTTCAGTGTTTCTTATATTTGTGTTATTTTTAGTGTGCAAGTGTCAAAACTACAGGATTATCTGTTCATGTCCATCACTTAAGTCCATTTACACTCTAATCCGAATTCCAGAAATTGAATGTGTGGTGGAAGGATGAGAATGGGAATAAACTTTTAATTTCAAATAAGGTAAGATTACAAAGCTGTTTTTTTATTATTTAACGGGTGGCACAGTGGTTTGGTGGTAGGACTGAACTGGAGATACTGAACTGTCCATAACTGAGTGGTAGATGGTGCTGACCAGTGACAGAGCATTCAGAATCTCGTCAATGGTGTGTTAGCCTGGGCATCCATCTAAACAATATTTTGTCTTGGTACACCAGTCTCTTTCTGTCTTTTAGAAACCACTGGATACTTTAAATTCACGCCAGGTTTGATAGAGTGTAAATAAGTCAGTGTGTAGGTCAGACATGTCTCTGTACTAAAATATAAATGATGTTTTAGAGAATTAGATGAAAAAGAAATTACTTGCTATGGATTAGTCATTTGGATAACACCTTGTAATAAAAGCTGCAAGCTTACACAAAACAATGAAGATTTATGAGATGTACAGTAGGTACTTTAGTTTAATGTCCTACTTCCTGCATTGCCAGCCTCATTTCAGCCTCATCTCACCGCACACTAGTGAAAGTGACATAAGAACCTGTGTCAGGGATAGATAACTTTATATACAGCTCAAAACATTTGTGCAACCGTTACTGTATTTTCCTTACTTAATTAAACAGGACCATATGACTACACTGAACATTATGTCTGATAAAATGGTTCTAAACTAGTCTAAAGTAACGTCTGTAGTCATAATTGGGGTAAATCATGAGTATAAGAGGAAGTGTGACTTTAAGTGTATTTGCAGAGCAAGAATTCAGTGCTGCAGTTTTATTCTTCGTCTGCACAGGAAGAAGGAAAGCAAGAGGGCCTCTCTTCTCTGTTTCTTAAACGCTCTTCTCTGTTTCCGAGTAGTCTGGCAGACAGCCGGCTCTCTGTCCCAAAAGATGTGTGTGTGTGTTAAATTAGATCCGCATGACCCGCATTCAGCTTCATTCTAAACAACCCCATGACTCATTACATCATAGACAAAACAGCAACAACGGCCAACGGTCCAAAGTTGGTCATTATTTGTGTTATGTATGTGAATGTGTATTTTGAATCCGAATATGAAGAGAGAGTGAAAATGTTAGCGGGAGGCTGAGGTTCGCACAACTACGGACTACATGAGTATAAAAACATTATAGAATGTGAAAAGAAATTATAGAAATACCTCATTGCAATTTAATGGCTAAGATAGCCTTGCATTTGATACAAAATACAGTACTTGGTACTTTTAGTGATCATATGACTCATTGTTAGAGCCATACCAAATTCGCAGTGAGATTTGCTTAATTTCATGGACCTCATTTTGTGAATAGGTGAAATATGTTTTTATTGTCCATGTTTCTATTCTAAACACATTTTTTTCAATTGCTTTAGACTTTGAGATCTTACACGTTCAGTCTGACCAATTGCTAATGTAACCATCGTCTTTAGAGTTGGCTGAGTTTATACAGAAATAAAGAAAATGTACATAGACAAACTATCAGCTGGATAAATTTAAGTGTAGTTGTGCAATGAACGAGTTAATAGTAATTATTTAAAAATATATATAAAATAAATAAAAAAAACATAAGCATAACATGCTCGAAGCATCAAATAATACAAATAATGTGAAGCAGGGCATGAAACAAACTTTTCATAAATTATATTCAGAATAAGCTTCTGCTAGTTCATGTTTCAGATTTAAACAAAAATGTCAATAACACAGTGACTCATCTCACCTCCCAATTTAAAGCTAATAGGTGGATTTGTGTAAATGGTACATTTTTGTGCAGTCCTAAAGCTCGAAAAGCTTCCGTGCTTACTTTGGTAAACCATCACAGTTTTCTGCTCAGCTAATTGGATTGCAGCCACTCGTGCATGCCACCAAATAAAGGGCACACACCAAAGCCATGTGTAAAACCATTCCCCAATGCCTTAGTCCTGCCATCACACACACACACACACACACACACACACACTCACAGATACATGCACCATCCCTCATTTGTTTCTAAAAATGTCATGAATGTCATGTTATTCCATTATAACTACTGTTATACCCATTTTAGATATATCTTAATATTTTGTCGTGGTTTGTTTTGGTATAGTTTGACATTTACAGGTTATAAAGAGATTCACGTCAACACCAGTAGAATCAGCTCAGAAATTCAAAATGAAAGGTTTGAGTCTGTTACTGGCCGGAGGGCACAAATAGTTATTGGAATTGTTTTTGTTGGAAATAGTGAGGGTAGGAGGAGGAGTAATTGGGCATGTCAGAGAGAGCTTACAGTCTGGATTTCATTTCCGACCTTTTTGGATGGCGATGTGAAATGTGCATCAGTGGCAACAGTGGCTACAATCCAAATGGAGTTTAAAAGTGCTGAAGCATTTTGAATAACTCTTATTATTCCCAGCATTTGGAATGTGACTTTGGCCTTTGGTTTAAGGGGACACTTATTTGCTCACATTTGTTGATGTAGGTTCTTAAATTATTGTCTTTATCTAATATTAAATTTAGTTGAAGCAATTTAATTCATCCAAAACTGAATATACCTGGTAAAGGGCAAATAGTTCTTCACTGCACTTCAAGCACTGCTTGGTGAATTTAAGTCTGAGTAGGGAAAAGATGTGCTCTTATATGTAAAAGGACCAGTTACTCCAGCCACAGGTGTTTCCGTCTACATGCTTGTTTTTGTGTGTTAATGAAGTTTGCCAGCTCACATTTGAACAACAGCGGTATAGATTTTTGTGTGTGCAGTAGAACATTGCTGCCAGGAAGCTCTAATCACGTGCATGATATTCTGGTAAAAGAGAAAAACATTCTAGGAAGGCTTCAGCTGAGATATTAGATGAAGAAACTGAAGATGATGGAAACATCACAATGAGGTGTTTTGTGGTAAGTAGTGTAAATAAAATAACCCGTTAAATCTCACAGGTATTTGGAACTCGATTTTCATGGCCGTGAGTTAGGTAGGACTTGATAAGTTAATTTTACCTGTTGATTGGCTCCTGTCTCTTGATGTACAGTGCTGTGGGTGATCCACTGTGCCGTCACCTTCTGCCCTCGTTGCTTCCATTCTAAAAAATAAAAACAGACATTAGCAGTTACAAATTTACTCTTTCAATTCTTAGACAAACGTTTGGATACATTAGACTATTTGTAGTTGTTTTATATAATGGATTTCCGTAATTTTTTTACTAAAACCTTGGAAAATGCAAAGTTTTTTTAACTACTCTTTCAGGGGAAAGAAAATTGTGTAAGTATATTAGTGCCACACAAAAGTTTTTTAATGAAATTATTTATTTTGAGATTTAACTTTAAATGAACCCATAATTAAAGGCAAATTTGCTAAGAAGAACTGCTACATAATAAAGTGGTTGCTGAAGAATGAAGCTGAATGAGGGAATAAAGATTAATTTTAGAACGTAATGCTACACAATAGGAAAAAGTTAAATGGAAATAATGCTTTTGAAAGACACTATTTAATTATTATTTTCCTTTCCAGTCAGATTGATATTTTAAATCATTAAATTACTCTTTCATGGTTCTGAATGTGTTTCTGATATAAAGAAGTACTGTAGACGAATTATTTTTAAGTAATCAAAATTTTCCTGAACCACATATTGAGGTCAGGCTAATCCATATTGCTCAATATGCTTAATTAGTTTTGACTTTCATTAGCTGTGGAATAAAATTTCATGCTGTTCATTGGGTTGGAAATTTTCTTTCCATTTGTTCAACTATTAATGTGTCAGGTAAAATGATCAAGCGTTTAAAAAAAAATCTTTCAGCTTTGGTAGGCCTAGAGGTCGACCGATATATCGGACTGATGTTTGACATTTTTAATATATCCGCACCAGCCCATATCTGTGTTCGGTCATGTTTATTTAAAGTCAGACAGCTCCGTGGGCAGCTGCTGCATGTGAAACAAAACATTGAAAGACATTGTGTTTCCATCAACTGTATAAGGCAAATAAAAACGGACATTGGCCTAATTTTATAAAGATAGTTTAAGTCAGTGTTCAATAAATGTTGTGCATCCACTTGTTATTATTAGTGTGGCATTTTTATCATTTAAATAAAGCAGATACCTAGATGTTGGTCCAAAAAATCGGCCCAAAAACAACGGCAGCACAAATCGGAAATTGGCTGACCCTGACTGCTAAACATGGGCATCGCCAGGGGTTAAATAAAAAGTCCATAATGGTCGATCTCCAGTGGGCAGGAAACAAGAGTAGGGTCTAGAGATTAATTATATTTACATTTTTGCACTTATCAGACAAAGTGACAGTATGTTGTGTAAGCAAGTGAGGGTTAAGGACATGGCTCAAGGGTCCAGCAAAGGCAACCTGGCAGTGGTGGGACATTTGATTACTTAACTGCTAGTCAGCAAATACCAGTTAGTGCAGTGCTTAGTATGCATCTCAAGTCTTTCTGCATATGAGTACCGGCTCTAAAACATCTACAGAAGGTGAGCTTTGAGTCCAGTTACACAGGTCTATGAAATCTCCTTTTCTCTAAGTATTGCTCAGCCTGTTTATGAGCGTCATGTTTAATGGGTGACTCATACCGGCAAAAACAACACAAAACCAATCCGAGCTGTCTGAGCTTTCTAACCATTGTCCAGAAAGGCTCTTCATTCAGTCCTGTCACTAACACAAATGTGGAAATATAAGATCATTACCTTTCTTGAAATAGCCATTTATGACTTGAGGTGATGAAATACCACACTGACTCTAAGTAAAGTGTTGAAATTGATCTGAGAGGAATGTGAATCTATCTTGATACACATTTCATTTCTATATCTGTCTGTTTTTATTATTTAAAATATCACAATTTCAAAGCCTAGAAAATCACTGTAAAACCTTAATCCTACTACCCACATTGAAATTTGGATGTTTAATCCGGCCCACTATGTATTTCAAAACGAGTTACATCTGCTATTTTTTCATCTATAACAGGAGCCACTATCGTGAGATTCCTTCTTAGCGGATTTTGAAGTATGTCAGAATTTGTGTCTATTCAGTCAAAAGAGTATTTGCATGGTTGGGCCCGGGTATTGGTCAAGAATGACTCAAATGATGTTCCAGTTCATGCTTGAGCATTCTGAGAGGCTAACTTTAGGGCTCTGTGCTTTGTCCATAGAGGCAATATCAATTAATTAATTTACCTACCTACCCACACACTGTTGAGTCACATTATTATGAGCACCAGACAATATCCTGAGCTGTAACTGCGGCAGCATGAACATCAGGCTGGTTGCTACTCAATTTGATTCTGGTAGGTTGTCTCAGCCATGCTGAGTGCAGTGCATAGTACAGCTGCTTGAGTGTGTGTGGGGGAGGATGGACATTTGAGGTGGTCACACAGATGTTCAATTGGGTTTAAGTCTAGGGAATTTAGAGGTGTGGTTAATGGAAGTTTCATGCTACTTCATGACCAAGTGTGGGACATTACAAGCTGTGTGATATGTCACATTGTATTGCTGGAGGATCCAGTCAGCCCCAGAGAAGACAAAGGTTTTTTATTTGTTGATTTTAAATATTTTGGCATATGCTTAAAAAACCTAGATAACCTAAGGTGTCTATCACCAGAGACACCTAGAGTTCATTAAACTGGCAACACAGGTGGTCATTCAGTATTCTCGACCATGCTTTAAATCTCATTAAAGTTTATACTATGTGGCCATTTGTAACCCTGACTCCTTTATTTGTTGTTTGACCGAACCGACTTGAAAGGTGCCACTGACTATATTTCTTTAGAATAGTCTTTTCTTCACTGTCAGTGAAATACGTCCTCCAAATTTTCAACTCGATCCGTGCAATGAAACACACACATACACACTAATAAACACTAGGGGGCAGTGGGAAGCCCTTGTCACAGCGCCCAGGGAGCAGTTAGAGGTTAGGTGCCTTGCTCTCACCCGCACCAAGCTCATTTCATAAGACCTCTCAGTCGCAAAAGATTTACATTGACATTTTCAGCATTTAGCAGACACCTTTAGGATTATAAGTCCAGTACCTTAACCACTAGACTATGGCAGCCCAGCCCACCTCACTCTCTGCCCCACCCATCAACCAATATGTCACCTCATTGCCCCTCCCAGTTTTAAGCATTTTTAAAACTTGAACCCGGGAGGATTTAGGTGAAACGGAGTGGTGCAGTTACCCTTTAAACCTTTGTGCATGTATTAAAAGTGCTAAATACTTTCACCAATGGGGACAGGCAAAGTTAACAGAACAAAGATCCAAAACAGGTCAGGACCAACTTTACTGTGCAGTACTTATTATATCATCCCAATACAACATAATTCCAATAGTTAAAATATATGTATGCCTTTAAGCACTAAAAATAACAATAAGTGGCACACCAACAATAATACACAAGACTTTTTCACACCTGAATTTTTCCTCGCCTGAAAAAAATATACTAACACTGTTTCCCCATTGTTATGATAACAAAGGAACTAGTGACGTGAAAAATTCAGAAAGCCTTTGCAGGACTGAGTATCTCCTAGCAGACATAGAAAAAGTGACCTTTCTGTGGCTGACACATCCATAACCCCATGGGAAATCAATTGCGCACTCAGTCACTTCTCTGACCAGAATTTCCCATTTCAATGGCAAAATAAAATTTAAAGATCCAGATCAAGGCAAAAAGATTTCTGTTAGATCCAGTCAGTTGTCTGTTCAGGCTGGTGGTACTGCCCAATCTTGAACCTCTGAAGTCTCGGTAATTTGGTTGCAGTAGGTTCAGAAACAGCAAGAATCACTGGGTGTCAATCTGTAAACGTGTTACACATTTATCCACACTCTCTATCACCAACACTTAAGGACAGTTTAGAATAGCCAATCCACCTAATAAGAGAAGATCAAATTAACTGGGGAAAAGAGACACAGCTGACTATGAAGAAAACTGCTACCGGGCACTGACCCTAGACAAGTCTCAAACTTAGGTTTTAAAGAACCACGTTAATCTGTCATGTTAATAAAAATCTGTCATCTGTCACTACAACACCATCTTAAAAAAGTTCTTAAAATATAACAGTAAATATTACTGAGCAGCAGAAGAATAAATTACAAAAAAGGTCTCAAGCCAGTGTCCATGACATTTACAGAGGTAAAAAATGTCTACAGACAGACCACTTAAATGTATAAGTTTATGGAAACAAGGGTCTAATTGTGTCTATCAAAAACACACACTATTTATTAATTAGATTTCTTAGTGGATATGCAACAATTGCTTTTAAAATATCATGCCTACTCTTTGTTTCAACAAGGTCCTTCTATAGATCATCATAAGATTTTCACTCTGACTAGTAAACCTTTTTCTGGAACTGTGATGTCAAGCTTGGTCCAGTCCAGTTGTATGCTGGGGTATGAGACCAGCATGCTCAGTTCATTCTGGGAACTTATCTGAAGTTGGGAGAACTAGGGAGAGCGGATTAAACCAAAGCTTGGTGACGTCCCATTTCAGGCTTGTAAATCAGCTTTGTGTTCAAGCTACTCCAATCGTTGGGGATGGTGTGTAGCTAATGTATTGCTGGTACCATCTGGCATTTGGCACCAAGTTAGACAAAAATATGCATCTTTAAATACTGTATATGCAATAGAGTACTAATTTGACCAATTTCCTTACACAGATTATTGACTGTTATTAAACTGTTATTAGTTAAAGTGTCCTATTAAACCATAAAAACAAAAAAACAGTGTGATGTAGAGCACATGGCAATACCACTGGGAGTAGAACCAGTTCAGCATTTAGAATGTATAATTGAAATGGCAGCCAGTAAGTAACAGTTCATGACAAGAACTAAAAACATGCTAATCATAATTACCAAAGGTGC
Organism: Microcambeva bendego; assembly: GCA_034509265.1. Taxonomy (NCBI): domain Eukaryota; kingdom Metazoa; phylum Chordata; class Actinopteri; order Siluriformes; family Trichomycteridae; genus Microcambeva; species Microcambeva bendego. The sequence continues at coordinate 15,015,103 of JAYDZG010000036.1, forward strand.
CCTTGGCATTTTATAGCTTATTATATTAAGATATGCAGTTCTATCCTTGGTGAATGATGAAAAATAGTCAGAAGTGTTGAGTTACGAATTCAGTTAAACTGACACAAATATCCACTGTTTGTAATTTTATAGTTTAATCGTTTCATTGTTCATTGTTCATTAAGTAAAAACATGAAGAAATATTTTTTTGTTCTCATTAAAATGGCAATGCTCTTTTTTCCAAAAGGAATTTTGCATGGCAAAGGTTGGGTGCATCAGAAATCAACAGCCTGAACTCACACTCTCTGTTGGAAATGAATTTAAATAACATTTTTTTCTAAAAGTAAAGTTAAAGCTGTAAAGTTTTTTTAAAAATGTGCTTTAGTTCCTACACTGATATTCAGCATTACAGGTCAGGCGATTGAAAAATCACACTAACCTTTTTCTGATCATTTGCACTAAATGGTGTC
>JAYDZG010000036.1:15033194-15043366 GCA_034509265.1 Microcambeva bendego
CTGCATTCAAGGTTAAGGTCCTGGACCTGAGAATTGAATGGACTCACAAAAGGGGTGTAGGTTTGGTCTTAACACTGGTTCATCTGCCAACATGTGGCTATTACATTCATATAGATTCTTTATGTAGGGATGGATGTGGTCTGTTGTAACTGCATTCAAGGTTAAGGTCCTGGACCTGAGAATTGAATGGACTCACAAAAGGGGTGTAGGTTTGGTCTTAACACTGATTCATCTGCCAACATGTGGCTATTACATTCATATAGATTCTTTATGTAGGGATGGATGTAGTCTGTTGTAACTGCATTCAAAGTTAAGGTCCTGGACCTGAGAATTGAATGGAGAGTCACTGGTTAAAGCTCTACGTGCAGCACCAGCAAGTTACTCCAAGTACTTGAAGGCTTGAATGTGTTCTGTCATAGTTGGAAGTCCATTTGGTTAAAAAAAGCATGTATACATGTAAGGAAATGAAGCAAATGTTAATGTAATACATTATGTTGTACCTTATTAATCCTTTATTAGTCTCTCAGTGGGGAACTTCACATGTTGCAAAAGAGAAGGGATAGTACCATTTGTCAATAATAAAAATAAAAACTTTTTTGCAAAAATGTTTGCACATTTAAATAGCACATGACGGTTATTTTGTCCATAATTTGGATGTGAGCCGGGCAATACAAACAATGCCTTTCTGTACAATTTGTTCCGACTGGGGTTTACGAGATGTCACATGAAACCTCTACAAGAGGGTGTTTGCATTAAAGTTCAAGTATCTGTTAAAACTTGTTTATTTAATTACATTTCAGATCTGTTTTTTGGGAGTTTACTATGTGGCAAGAAGCTATTTTAACATTTTTAGAATTACTCAATCAATTGTATTTAAGTGTCTGTATATTACCAATGGATAAATGTTTTATGCATCCTTCCTAGAAGCTTGTTTAAAAATCACTTGTGTTAAGTAAATAAAATGCATTCAGATGTATTGCTGTATTTAAAAACTACCTTCCCTATCCCTATATCTGTGTCTCAGCACAAAAAATGAGATCCATGACATGGCCCAGAGCCCTAATCTCAGCCAATTATATTTTTCTGTTCAAGTGCACTCTTGCTTTTGAAAATGAAGCAGCACAGAAATAAGTGGAAAACAAGTTATTTACAGATAATTCTTAACATTACAATTTTTAAAGGTGTAGCTAAGTGAACAGCACATAACACAGTTCATAACCCTGTACCCTGTCACCGTATGTAATGCTCTTTTTAAATTATCACTTATTAAATTGAATTTAATATATAAATTAAGCTTTCAATTCTACACCTATTGCGCAATAGCCTTTTTCAAAAGGATTGAGGCTGTGATGAACAGTAAATCTAGGCTTATAATTGAAGTACTGAATTTGGTACAGTATAGTGGAAAGGCATTACCATAAGGCTGAAAGAGCTGACGTAGAAATGTTTTAATGCCCCCGTTTGATCAAATTGTTATACTTAATATCACATCACTAAACTATTAATCATTCATCGCATCTACAAACATCTCAAGTATTAAACTGATTTTTTTTACCAAAGGTTTTCTTTGTTAAATCATTAGGCTGTTTTAAGTCTATATTAGTTAAAAAGCAAAATGCTTTGCACGGTGTCTCTCTGAAGAGGCAGAAAAACCCAGTGTTCCTATCTAAGGTGTATAGTTCACGTTGCAGATGTTTCAAACTTATTAAACTGTCAGGTGAAATATTTGACTTTTGGTATAAAATATACACATTCCAGATCCTTTGGTAAAACATGATGTTTACAGTACTGTAAACAGGGTAAGTAACATATAAAATGTGCAAATGGCAGTTGGGTGCACAAGTTTCAAAATATCCTTGTGAAGGCATGGATTAAGCCATGAAAAAAGGGCTTGAACAATAGAAGGATCTCATCTGATCATCTGATGAATTGTCTAATGGTTGGAGACCTTTAAAGGCTACATGTCTCACACAAATTGTCGAATTTGATGGCAGATCAGTGATAATCTCTGGGTTCTTTAGTTAAAATAAAATCTGGCAGATTTGTCCTTGTGAAGGACGCACGGATCAAGCCATTTAGAAACTCACCCTGGAGGTAAACCCGCTTTCTTCGCTCTGACAGGGTCCCCTGATAAAACTCTTTTTCACTCAGCAGGACAGTGCTCTATGTCAAAGATCCAAATAATTGAAGGTGTGGATGTGGTCACCAAATCAAGACCCAACAGTTAGTGAAATAGTAGGGATTGGATATCAAGTCTGTCTAACAATTCATCCGAAAGCAATGCATCGTTTGTATTCATCTGCTCTGATTTTGTGCATATAAGTGCTAGGTGAAATGTAGATTATATAACTTTAGACTTAAACAAAGCAGGGCATTTTTTCATTCATTGTGGTGTTTAAAAAATGAACTTCCAGGTCACTTCTTATTTCCAGTGGTTGCCTTTAAGATGTAGCCTGTTCTTTCTCCCGTCCATCAGGGATAATCCTTTGGATAATCCCATTTCCATTCTTCTCACATTAACATGCATACAAAAAATGCTTTGTATTTCTTGCATTTTGCAAGAGTGCCCACCGTGATCCTGGAATAAATAATTATTTAGAAAGTAAGTCTTAAGAAAAGTAATTATAATTATCCTTTGGTGACATCTAGTGAATTCTTAGCTGTATCGCATTTCTCTGGGTGTCGTGAGAGTTTGAGGAGGATTGTTACTAAACTTGAGAAAAGCAATGGTTACTTACAAGCCAGGTCCATGAGGTAAACTTCCAAATTTTACCTAAATAAGGTAAAGTCTACAGTTTGCTAGTTATTCATACATTCATTGGCGGTTTTAGGACAGATTTTATTTTATGCAGAGGTGGTCTGATTTACCAAGTCTTTATTGTAATTTCATATACATCCAAGCACATATTTTAATTGAGTAGGCCCTTGTCTGCAAATTAAAATATATAAATGTGAACGACTAAAATGAAGTCTAATTAGTTGCAGTCATTGCTTCTAAAGGTGCCCCTTACACTACAACTTCGATATGGTGGTTAGATAACTTTGTTCCATAAATTTGAGTTTTCCAAAAGGTTGCAGTCATCACTATGTGATGAACCACTTTGATGGTTTCATATTCTGAAGTGAGGACTTTAAAGATATACGGGAATACATCAACAGCCATTTGGAATGTAACTTTATTTTCAAGTACCAATTTGTTGTGTGCAGTAGAAGTAAGGCAATTGTTGGTAGGGGAAGCCCTACCATCTCAGTGAGGATCTACACTTCATGCTAAACCGATTATTATGGCGTCGCTTCCTGTGTATGGCGTGTTCTCTCCAGTACAGCAGGTGGCAGTATCTTCTGTTTAGGTTTGTGAGTAGCGCTGCTCAATGGTTCTGCTGTAGAGTGCAGTACTATCTGGTTAAACATCTAAACATGAGTTCAGTCCATCTGAATTACACTTACTGTAGTGATAGATAGAATTATAACGTTATTCAGTGGGGTTTCAATTCCTGAGTAAAGAAGACAGACTGAAGAATAAACATGTCTACCAACGAAGAGCAGGAGGTAAGAGAGCATGTTAGCATTGTGGCTAGTAGCCAAGGCTAATAGCAACTTCACCCATCTCTTGTGTTGCATCAAAAACGGCATAATACACTCTAAGTAGTATGTCAGATTAGTATTAATAGTGGTTTCGTTACTTTATTCTCTTGCTTCTATTCTAGGATTCAAGTAAATGCTTCAGTCTCCTTAAAGCAATGCAGTAGTTAAGCAAAAATGTCAAACTCATCAACAAGTGCATCTATTATAGCTATAAATACATATCTTGTAACTTTGGCAAATGTCAGGCAAATTTAAATAAGCTATTTAATAAAATATATCAGCTCTACCAACAAGAAAAATATTTATGTACAAAATCAAGTTTATTACCATATGTGTCGATTTGGTCATTTGCAGTATGAAATATTTAACCCACATTAAAATGGGTGGTTGTGATAGAGTATTGGTCTCAGTAGACACAGAACAAGTGGTTATAATACATAAAGGTAATTTTTATTTTCAATCAAAATCATCTAGTTCTTTTGACAATCGTGCTCTATTATTTAGTCCCATGCAGACTGAAAAAGCTGTTCTAGAATATTCCAGGACTGATTCTTTAACCATCCAGAGTTGACTTGGATATGTGCTTGTGACCATTGTCTAGTTGAAAAGTCCAATTAAGTTCCATTTCAATACAGAAGGTGTAATTATCCTACTAAGTGTCTTGGAATTTCTGTTAAAAATGCCTATTCAAATACCTTCTGGAATTCCAGTTAACCATGTGTGGTCTAATTTTTATTGTTTTTTTTTTATATATTATAATATTTATATGGCGGCCATTAAAACACTCCAGTTTAGCAATACAGCAACCAAGCAAACAAAACAATGAAGGTGGACTGTTTGAATAGAGGAATGATACGCCAGAACTAGTTGTATTAATGTTAACACTTCTTATCTTTTTTGGATATTGTATAATTTATTTTAAATTATACTTATCTTCTGCTTTTTTACACTTTAGTAACAGTTTTTTTTCTGACAGATGGAACTGGAGGCTCTGCGGTCAATTTATGAAGGAGACGAATGTTTCAAGGAGCTAAGTCCAACCTCCTTCCAGTTCAGGGTAATTATTGTTTTGTATTTCTTTCAAAAACTGTGTTACCATAAAAGTGAAAATGTACTGAATATAGGCCCCTGTTAAGTACTTATGGAAGGTTGCTTTTCACCACCTTTGAGTATCCAAGAATTTGAAACAGTTAGGAAATATAAACATAAAGCATTTAGAAATTGCTTGCTCCTCATAAACAATAGTTACAACATGTGAAATACACACAGGGAACCTCATTGAAATATAATCCGACTGTATTCTTACAGTTACAGACATTTAATCTGGGAACATTGTAGAATAACATTCTGCTTCATCCGTGTTAAGGCGTTTTCTTTTTTCTCACAGTCATCATATCTAATTACACATTTGTATTTCTCCTCTAATGCTAGAGACTCCAACCCTGATAAAGGAAGGCTATAGAAAATGTCCATTTGAGAGTCACAGTTGTCCTGCCTTTATTTTAATTTGAATTGGTCAGCTTTACACAGGGATCAGTATCATGTCCTGAGAGGGTGAGGGTCACACCCTGTTCTCCATTGTTCATCATCACTGTTCAGTTGTCATTGACTTGCCAGAGAAGGCTACAATTTCTACAGCAATGAGGAGACCCTTTGTTCCACCATCCTTCAGACATTGTGTCTGTCTATGTGCTCATCCAGCCAAAACTGAGATTCGAACTTGAGCTCAAGATCTCAGCATTGATGGGTTAGCACGTTTTACCACTGCACCTCCTGACTTAAAACATGTCAGGTGGGGTGTTCTTTTTTTTGTTGGTAATAGAAATTTGTGTTAATAATTATCCTTGTCTTATTATTAAAGTTGTAATATAATAGTTAAATAATCTTGTCCAGGTAGGTGATCTTGAAGAATCCAAATCATTCCTGCTGGATGTCTCATGGCCAGAAACATATCCTGAAACAGCTCCTCAAATGTCCTTAGATGCCTTCTTCAACAACAGAATGTAAGTAATTCTTGTGTGCATGTTTTTTAGTCATGCTTCATATATTCATCTAAATCTATATAACCTGTATTTTATAATTGCAGTTGTCTTTTGTGGTAATGTATTGTTATTCATATTGAACTACAGCTCTTCAGAAACCAAGCATTACATAATCTCGAAGATGCAAGAGCAGGTGGAGGCGAACCTGGGTAGTGCCATGATGTACACTCTTTTTGAGTGGGCCAAAGAGAACCAGGAGATGCTTATGGAGAATCACCAGGCCATAGTGTCTGCTGTGGTTAGTGCATTAAAACTTTATTATAAAAATAAGTTATTTCATGAGAAGTACAACGTGGCATTTTTATTCCAGTAGCCAGTGATGGAAGCTGCTTTATTGTGCTATGTGCATTTTCTAAGCCTTAGCTACTTTCATGCTTTTTTGTTGTTGTTGTTTAGACTATTACATCGAACAGCGATTCAAGCAGTCCAGTTTCCATCAGTAAGAAAAAGGAGAAGAAAGAACAGCTAACAAAGTCACAGAAACGCAAAATCATTGGAAGAACGGGTAAGCCTTTACTACCCCAATTTGTCTGGAAGTGTAGTTGAGAAATGTCAGTTGCGCAATGGGTTTAGTTTTGCAATGTTTTACCACAGCATCTACAACCTCTGTCTTTAAATGACAGAAGAACAAATAAAAGATTTCCATAACATGAAAATTGTCGTCACCTTAAAGCTTCTTTGCGCCGTCCACCAAGTTGGAAATCGGTCTCAAAATCAATGTTTGGAGTGCATTGAAGTGGGGGTGGTCTACAGTTTCAGTCAGGGACAAGCTTAACAGACACAGATGGCAACTTCTGAGAAAAGTAATGCCAGATGTGAATTCCTCTTCAGCGACATAATTGTGGAAGAATGTGAATGGAATTTTAAGCGGTACAAAAAGGTGGAAATCAGATGGAGCTGAATAAGGACTATAAGCTCTCCCAGACATTAGCAATTACTCCTCTCGCCATCTAAATTTCCAGCAGAAGATCCCTCATACGAACAATGAATTTGATGCTTGCAACATGTCTAATAAAATGGTGACTGGGCAAAATAGAAGTAAATATAATTTGGCCCTTTAGTTAGAACTTTTGTACCATTTGAAATATTCTACAATAAGCAGGTGAAATAGTAAATAAAATACAATGATTATTAATTTGGTATATTCCTAACCAACAGATAACAAGGGGGAATTGCCCAGAGGTTGGAATTGGATTGATGTGATCAAGGTAACCAGATTATATTATCACTAAACAGTTTTCTGATTTTACAGTAAAAATAATATAAAAAAATAATACATTTTCTTAAAAATACTCTTAACACGTTTATAATTTTGGTTGTTTTTCCTGTGTGTGGCCATGCTCCCATTGTCTTACAACAGCATGTAAGTATGACTTATTTTTCAACAAAAATAATTTTCTTTTGGTCATGCTGTATGCCTTAATTTGCCCTTAATCTTACAGCTCAGCAAAACCGGTGGAAAGGAAGACAGCTAGACTTCTCTCAAAAAAGAGTTTTGAGGAAAAACTAAATGGATGGAAGGACATGTGTATGATAGACAATGTTTTTAAAGATGGTTGAGATCTAAAGCTGCTGTTTTATATGTGCCGCTAAGACAAGAAATCTCTGGGACTAGATGTTCTCTGACACTAGAAATAAACAGTAGAATATGGCTGTCCACTGTAATTTTGCCAAAATGATTGTAAGAATGAACTAACAGACAACATCAATGTTTGAATCATTGTTAAATGATGAAACCTCACCAGTCAGCTAGACCGGCGTTTGGCTATTTTTCAACACTGCCTGAAGGTTTGCACAAAATGGTAACATCAGCAGTTAACTGGTGGAATTTGGTTTGATCAGGTGAACCTCAGTTTATATTTGTATGTTTTTAGCCTGTTTTTCTCCTCCCGACTATTTATTGTGTTTGCTTTTTGACACAATATAAAAAGTTCATAAAATGTAGTGTCATTTATTTGTATTTTCTCCTTACAAGTACAATGGTACTTTGAAACCTCAGTAGGTGTTTTCTGATTCTGTAAATGTGGAACAAGAACAAGCTTGATAGCCAGGGCTTCCAACCAGGGTTGTGAGTCAGAGAGTTAATACCAATTAAGGGAGAACAAGAAGTCCAGAGTCTGAGCTAAGAGTGGGATGACAAGATGTGTAAAGTGGTTCTGGGAGTGGCATCAAGGTTTTTTATTTTATTTTATCATTGCATTTTCTTCCTTTTATCTCCCTATTTTAGACTGTCCAGTTATTCCCAATTGTGTCATGATTGCTCTCTGCAGACCCCCCACGTCAACTCATTTTGTTAACCTGCATTTTGATGAATTCTAGTCCGCACTGTGTACAGATGGACACAGTGTGAGACATCGCTCCCCATTTTTCAGGCTGTAATAGTGTCAGTAAAGAGAGAGGAACTGTTGAGTCGAGTTTTTAAGGCATTGAGTTTCAAGGTATTTTTCCCATATAAGGGTAAACGGATAGTAGGACGTGTATTAAAATACAGTGAACCCCAACAAATTCATGGTTCAGGGTTTGCGGAGTCAGTCTTTTGTGGATATTTCCCTGGAACCTATGTAAGAATAGTTTGTGGAAACCACAAAAATCCTCTGCATTTTTATGGACAGTATAAAACACAGAAGACAGAATACAGTAAACCCCTGGTTTCCATGAGGGTAAATCAGGGGTTTACTGTATTCTGTCTTCTAGAAAGCAACATTCCCACACATCTGGTTCAAGCTGAATGTCGAGTTTAAGGGTACAAATGTCTCCACAAAATTCATCAAGTTTTGAAGATTTCAAGTTCAGGGCACATCAAGTTTTTTGGTACCACTTTAAGACAAGAGTATATGACTTTTGTGCTAACAAGTGAGTTCTTTAACATTGGACAGCTTAGTTAGATTTTGTAAGCAGAAATGTTCATTTGTTAAGCAATGGAACAAATATCCCAATGAACTGACTTAATCATAAATAGAAACACCACAATTATATGGTCTGTTTGGCTGGTTGACAATTAGCAACATATTTATTTTCTTAACTTGCTTCATCCTTGTTAGTGGTGAGGCAAGAATATGCCAAACAGATCATCAATCCATCATGGTTTGGCCATCCCCTGCCTCAGGCATAGTCAATAATCGGCTTGTATTAGATGAAGAAGACACTGTGATTTGTGAGATTCTAAAGCAACATGGTGTACCTTCTTTCCAACAAGTTCAAGTATCGGGTTGCTCAGTTAAAAAAAAAAACATGTATGGAGGACATTGGAGGTGGGGCATAGTGGGGAGAAGCCTAACATACACAGCTGGCTACATCTGAGTAATGTAATTCCAGATGTACATTTTTGAAGAGCAATGTGAACAGTGATGGCTTAGGGGTTTAGGTACTGGGCTGGTAATTAGAATCTCGGCCAAGTTGCAACTGTTGGGCCCCTGAGCAAGGCTTTTAACCCGCAATAGCTCAAAAATTGAGTTTAGCCATAAATAGCTTTGGATAAAGGTGTCTGCTAAATGCTGGAAATGAAATGAAATCATGATTTTCAATTCAAGCTCATTTCAATGCCCATGTGGAGCAGTGGGATTTTCCACTAGATGCCACCAGTCAGCGGGGTAGTGCCAGTCCTAAGCCCAGATAAATAGAAGGGTTTCCATGGTGCACACCTTACAGGAGCAGCCAAAATGATTCACTTCAAGCTCATTTCAATGTGCTATTAGTTATTTTATTCACCATTTGAACATTGATGTTTTTGTGAAAGCAAAGTTCACCAGTGTGGACATGGAAATTGAGCAAATGGGGGATTAAACAAACAAACAAAAATCAATGACACTATCAAAGAGGGTGATAGCCAATATTGCCATTTGCTTTACGTTTCACAAAGCTGACATTAATAACAAGAATAAACATTTGAATAAAAGAAATGGTTGATAAATATTTTTTATTGTACTTTCCAGACAAAGTTTCCCTTTATTTTCAGTAGGTCAAAGGAATGAGATGTGAATTCTTTCAGCTGCTCCCATAAGGGGCCGCCACAGTGGATCATGGTCCTTATTATTGATTTGGCTTATCTCTTTCTAACGCAACCCCCCTAATTATCAGGGCTTGGGACAGGCACTACAATGCACTACTTTGCACGCTAGTGTTTTTGGTGTAAAACGATGGTAAGACCATGTATTAAGAAGATTGATTGTTTTAATTACAGCTGACAAAGAACAGCCTTTTAATGAGTTAGGTACACCCTGTGGTTTAAACACTTTTCCAGTGACATTCACATAAATATGAATAAAGATTCTCTAATGACTTTGGAGATTAAACTGAAGCCCATATATGAAGGGTCTAGAGGATGATGTGTCCTCAAGCAATGAACAACAAAAATATAACCGTGTTATAAACATTAAAGCATGCTTGTTGCTTGACTTACAAATGTTCTTTTGACTAAAAAGAGTGATTTTAGTCACTGTTTGAACAGTTCAATCTTTTTTCACATACAGAGTTCTATAGCCACAAAGGAGATGTGTAATGTCACTGTTAGCGGAATTCCATCTTGATGTCCATAGTTATTACTGA
>JAYDZG010000036.1:15044736-15060109 GCA_034509265.1 Microcambeva bendego
GACTAAAAAGAGTGCTTTTAGTCACTGTTTGAACAGTTCAATCTTTTTTCACATACAGAGTTCTATAGCCACAAAGGAGAAGTGTAATGTCACTGTTAGCGGAATTCCATCTTGATGTCCATAGTTATTACTGATTTAGCACAGTTTTTAAGTTTGATACTCTTCCTGGCACAACCCTCCTATTTATCTGGGCTTGGGACTGGCACTACAACACAGGTTGCTTTTTAGTGGCTAGGATAGGTGCAGTGGACAATCCCACTATTCTACCTGGGAGCCTGTCTCTATGAAACCAGTTTAACTGGTCTTCTAGGATGAAGGAGCTAGTTGACTAGCTATTGTAGTAATAGTATAGAATGGGGGCCAGCTCCTGGGAAGCTACTTTTGACTCATGTTTGTGTGGGTTTTCTCTAGGTATCAAGAAGATCCTGGTTTCTATCCCCAGGCAGGTCCTTCCCACAGTCCCGGTCTTTCCTACAGTCCAAAGCATGCAAGTGAGGTGAATTGGAGATACAAAATTGTCCACAACACTATATGACTTTAAACTTGTATACTGATAAATGTGCGCGTGTCATAAATGTGACCAAAGAGTGTTAGACAAGAAAATCCTAATAAACAAACCATTTAGTTTTACTCAGAAGGAATATGGATCAATACGGTGCTACATAAGGGTTCGAAAAATGAACAGTAAGCGGGCATGCTTTCTGTAGTCTTTCTAATTGTCCTGTATCTTGAACTTCATTTCCCACAACCCCCCAGTTTACGACTTCCTCTCGCCGGTACGTATGACTCGAGTTCCATCTGCCGTGAGGAGGAACGCGTGCGTGTTCATTTGGTTTTATTAGCGGCTTTTATTAAATAAAGGTATTTTTCAGTTAATTTTTTCACGAACTGTGCTTGAATGAGAGTGCGGGGGGTTGTTAGATGAGCTCCGGGTGTAAAGCATGTTTAAATGTTGGAGGTTGAGGTGGGAAGTTCCCGTGAGACTAGGGGAAGAATGAGGAAACAGTAGTTCATGTGCACCTCCGGAGTTCAGTTAGTAGATCAACTTCGCCTCCTGCTCATCATACATAGAGAGAAAGAGACCGTGAATCTGATCTCCAGCTCCTCTTCCTCCTGTTTATCCTTCGTCTCTTCTTCACACAGATGGCTGATCCTCCTCTCATCCAATCTCCGACACGTAAGAACCACGAATCTTTATTCGCTTCTGTAGAGGAAACCGAATTCGTGCATGTTTCTGTTTTTAAAAAAACTAAGCACAGTCAAACCGGGTGTTACAGCAAATCCAGCTTAACTACAGGCAGGAGAAACATTGTTTCAGATCGGAGTTCTGGCCCACTTGGTGTATAAAGCTTGAAGGACTGATACAAGGTTTATGCAGCTTGTGGGGTATGACACTGCACCCTAATGTAAAAAAAAAGTATGTGATATTAAACTTAACCTGAGCTCATATGATATTGCTTCTTCTGTACAATCTCATGCAATCTACTGGGCATACTAGATCAACATTTTATATTTGGTTAGTCTTATAAGTTTTGCAGAGAACAAACTTTAGTACATATACGAAATATAACGACACAACCCCCTCAAAATGTCCAAAATCATACAGAGGATTTGATTTGGTGTTTTTCCAACAATTTAACAATTTATTTGTCATATCCTGTGTCCTTGATTCCCTGGTGGAGTCGCTATGTCCGTTTTGCATCTGTGTGGGTTTCCTCTGGGAGCTCCGGTTTCCTCCCACAGTTCGAGGTAGAAAATCGTGTACAGTAGCCTGTAGTAATTATGTATTGATGCTTTCAAACACCTTAACAGATTTGATTCTAAAACTACAAAATCATTCTGGAAACTTGAATGCCGTGTAAAATAAAATAAAATAAAATCCATACAACTAGGACGTTTCAACATGAAAATGTCTTCATACTTTTACTCTTCATTATTTTCAGGTAATACATATCATTATAAATACAGAGCTATTAAAAACGCTAGGGCTGCTGGATGTTTGTTACTGTTAGTACACATTGATTTGCTTAACTAAAAGCACATTTTGTAAAACACGTCATCCTTCTAAAAGTAATTGTCCTTTAACCTGATAACTGCAGCAGCATTCACTGCAGCTACATGTTTCTATCATTTGATTAGCCTTTGACCTTGTTGTGGAGGGATTTTAGACCACACTTTTTTGCAGAACTGCCTTAAATCAGACTGAAAGAAGTCTTATGGAAGGGCTCATTTAAAATCTAACCACAACAAACCATTTTACAAAATTTACAAAATGCAATGTAGCCGATCAGAAAACATGGAAACCGTCTTTGTATTTTTGTCAGTTAAATACAGATCCAACGGAATTGAACAAATCAGTTTTGTCTTTATCAATTTTTAACAATGACAATTTCTAGAAATTGGGTTTATTTTGGGAAAAAATTGGTTAGTGGTTCATAGAATATTACTGGAAAAGGTTTTGTATCATTTAGGTGCTTTTTGCAAATGACAGATACGCGCCGATGTTTGTCATAATTAAGAGGATTTTGGCTGTTATTTAATTGTTGTGGCATCTCCACAATGCCTATGAGTAGACGGGTGTAATGGCTTCTTAGCCTTTTAGATAGATGGTTCAAGAATGTCTGTCTGTAGAAGGTCCTTAGGCTGTGGTATATTGTTTCTGTAGACTGACTGATGGTATTGTTTAGGAGTAGTGAAATCTATATTCCTCAGAGAACTTCCAATTCTTGATGTGCTTATTTAATTAGCTGCAAGAGCTAAACAAAGAATTTTGGAACAAGTGACCTGTGTTTAACCTGGTTTCTCTTCTATTTTTGATCATGAAACTGCACATGACTACAGATTCTGACACGCAAATATGCCAAAACTAGTTTTGTGCTCCCTAATGTCTCAATTGTAATAATGATAAATATTTGATTTACACTATTTTCTGATATGTATACTATATAAGTATCTGAGTACATGCTATTGACCTTAACCTCTAGAGAAGATAGTCTTAATTGTCATTGTAGTTATACAATAAGACTTTGCAGCTCTCACTGAGGCCAGGTTGTCGCTGTTGGATCCTTGAGCAAGGCACTTAACTCTAAATGACTTGGACTCTATACTGTCACAGTCACTTTGAATAAAAGCATTTGCTAAATGCCAAAATACATGTATATTACATATATATATACCCCCACTAAAGAAATGTGCTTCTACATTCTATGCTACACAGTTCCCACTAATAATCTATTCTGTATCTCATAATCTATTCAGTACCGAGAGAAGCACTTAAGTTAAGATCACAGTCTTAATCTTGCTATCCTGAGCATTACATTATTCTGAATGAAACTTGATCCTACCGAAAGCAAGCAGAACAGAAAGAGGTTCACACTTCATATGGAGTAACCTTGAGTGGGCCTCCCTTCAGGGGGCATTGATAGGCAGCAGTTTGTTGTTGCTTATCACATAGACTGTCCGACTTGTGTTTTTTCACTGATATTGTCATTTATGTCACAGATGTTTCATCAATGCAGCTGCTGACAGCAGCGGTGCTGACCTTTTCACAAGGTTGAGGCAAGTGAGTGAGTCAAAGGAATGTTTGTGCCACTGCTTCATGACCAAGCAGAATATAATCATCCGGTTTTAAAGGGATAATACTGCATCAAATGCAGGGTCGTGAGTAGACATATTAAATATAGACTTGGCATTGCTTTCAAGGTTAAGTTATTGTACTGATTGGTGTATCGTTGGTCTATTAAATCGTAGTTTATTAATAATAATCATTTTGCTCCTGGCTGTGGTAACAATGATCATTATATTTAATTTTACTCGATTGTCCATTATTCCAAGACAACCCCAAGTGATGTAAGAAAAACATCTTAAAATTCATTACCAGCATTATTTTGCTAACAAGGGCTACTCTTGTTTGGGGTTTTGGATATTTTTTTTTACACTAGATGTTTAATGTTTCAATACTTTTTGCACAAATTGCTGTTCTCTAACTCTTGGTTTAGAGATGCTATATAAATAGTCCTCATCATTCTGTTCACATTTTGACATCATGAGGTATGAGGATGATACCTAACTATTAATCAACAGTACCTCACCATATTGGGTGAATTTTATCAGATGGAAGTGGTCACTGAGTGTCATCAGCAGGTTATAACAGAGATACAAAGTGACTGGAGTCACAGAAAGGCATAGAAGTGGATGTCCTTTGGCCATGTCATACACTGACGACCGCTTCATTATGAACAATGCCCTGCGGAAGTGAATGATGAATGCCACACAACACCATTCTAAATCATTTACATTGGTGTGGTCTGTATGCTAGACAATCTGCAAGGGTTCATGACCACACCACCAGGCATCATCGTTTTACTTGTAACTCTGTACCCCCAGAACCTCAATGACCTTAGGGCCACCTTCAAAAAGAGTGGGATGCCATGCCTCAGCAGACAATAAGTCGACTTGTGAACATCATGAGATGTCATTGTCAAGCTGCAATTGATGCTCAAGGGCACATGACAAGTTATTGAGACATTTATATTGGGGTATACTCACCACTGTTTCAATAAATTGTTTGAGACGATGTAATCATCATTGCATTCTTATAATTAAATGCCTCAATTTCATGATGTAATATCAATGTAGCGTGAACTTTTTACAGTTTCTATAAATTTCCCTTGAAAGCCAAATATCCCTGACTTTTTGTGAGGGGTGTAGTTTTGACTTGTTTGTACCTACCTCAGAATTTCATTCATTATAATCATTATAAAATTGTGAAGAAGTGTTACATTCATAGCGAGAACAATGGAATTTCTGGTACATATTTATTTTAATTTAGCATCTTATTTGGTGGAAACCCATACGTAACTCATTAATAGATCATTCGAGTTCATAGTGAGTGTTGCCCATATCCTCTGAAACCAGGCTGCCGACTACCACTGTGCCACCATTCTCTCCAAATCCCGATTCAATGAATATGCAAAGCAAACCGCAGTAATATTTACATACACACTTGTGTTTTATGGTGCACTAACCACTGTTTGATAAACTAGGAAGCCCAAATTTCAATTTCATTGCAGATTTTTCTAATAAAGTAAAGCCAAAATCCCATCCAGTGTCACATTTCTTTTAGTTTTTCATTTTACCACAATACCCAAGGCTTGTGGCAAGACATTCACATGGCTGACACAGTAAAGGAAAAAATCATCTGCATTCTTTGTCATATCACCAGATCAAAACAAAACATTAAAGAGAGCAACTAGGCGGGGCAGAAAGACATTTTGCTAGCATACCCACGCTGATTCAAACCCTTGAATCTCGATCGTTATATGTCAGCTGGGCTCCATCTAGCAGGAGCAATGGTTAATGCCTGCAGCAAACAAAATTGGCCACCAAGTCTGCTAGGTGGGAAACACTGTTCAAGGACGCTGGTTAGTTGACTGAGGCACCCATGTAGGAAAGGTGTAAGGAGCATGATCTTGATCCCCAGGAGTAGAAAATAAATTGGCTATGCTAAAATAAAAATGCTGAAATAAATAGAAAAAACAGGCCTAAAGCAAATAAACGACACAAGCTCGAGACTGAAGACTGTTGCCTTGGTCATGTATAAAGTCTTAATTAGTACAGCTCAAAGGTATTCTACACAGCACCGTTTTTTATTTGCATGTAATGTTGCATCCTTCTTTGGAATTTAGTTAGTGTTGATACACGTTTTTAAAACTGTAAACGAAAAATGGAATGTCTATCGTTTTCAATGACATCATGCTCAATTTTTTGGCCAATTGAACATAATATTTTCTATGCAAATGTCACTTTTTGTTCAATCATTTTCTATTATTAATACATTACTCAGTTGAAAGACCTTTTGGATGAAATTTGCTTCTGAATTTAGCAATGTTTTATTTTTTTGGAGTATGTAGAAGGACTGAGAAAAAAGAGAACTGGCCAAACCAGTCTGGCTGGGCAATCAAATGTGTGATATATCTAGAGGAGGCTGAGGCTTTCAGATGAATTTGTACACTCTCTTGTGAATACCAGTCTTGCCCCCATTGTTTCCTGATGGATTATAATGTATTTAAGCTACCTCTTTCAAAATGCTCCTCCAATTGGTTAGACTAAAAGAAACCAGACAAGGTGACAATGGATGTTCAGTCAGTTTTCTTTTTACACAGGAAGAATTAGTATCTCCAGTTCGATGATAATTAAAAATGAAAATACTGGGAATGCCATAGTAAACATGCGTCTCACATGTCTTGAAGGCATCACATTTAAAATGGTTTATAATGTATTTACAATTCAGTATTCAATAGGGATGTTATAACTCACTATGACTGATACACTACTCACGCGGCAATGAGATTCACAATACTGGGTTCCCGATAAGATTTCTGGGATTTTCAGCTTCTTTAGATTCTTAGCAAAATGTGAAATGACTGTTAAAGTAACTCTACATTTCAACACAAATTACTTCAGCTTTAAGTGTAAAATATAATTAGACAGCTGCATAGTAAGGCCAAACGTATTATGACAACCCCTTTCAGTTTGGAAGTTCAGGTACTGCAGCCACACCTATTGCTAACAGGTATAATGAATCCAATGTATAAATAGGTTATATGCCTTCGTGGTACAAGTTTGATCAAGTTCCTGCATGAGGATTATAAATTATTAGTTTGGTTGGTATGGACGTACTGTTAACCATTTATTCCACACATTTGGGATAGCTTGGGGCATTGATTTCAAGCAAGACTTTTCTGTACAGTTGTTCTTTCGACCGAATGGGCATTAAAGTTCCCACAGACTTTTTCATTCTCAACTATCTCATAGTTTGCATATGTCTACATACTTTAGTGTAGGTGTATGGTTTTATTTTTATTTTAGGGTGGTACATCTGGGTGGTATTATGTCTGCAATGCAAAACATGTACTTTAAGCATTCATATGGCTTACAGTTATAGTTGGAGCTTGACCTCATGGGGTAATCTGTGAGCAGACACAATTAAAAAAAAGTCTAAATAGGCTTCAAATAAAAGCTTCTTTGATTGGTCCAAAACAGTGGAAATCAGATTGTGCTAAATCTGAACTATAAGCTTTCTCATAATACTCCTCCCACCCTCATCGTTTCAAACTTCAAATTATAAATGAAGATCCATCATACGTGAAGGTGGAAGAATGTTTTTGAATGACTGGTGTTCTGTCCTTTGCTTCAAAGCTTTAATCTACTTGCAGAAGTACACAAAATACTAAGTCATGCTCATGTGCAGTGACGAATACACTTGCTTACATATGCATGCCTACGTAAGCATTCTGACACACATACTTTCACAAAGAGATAGTTGTCTCCGCTCAACTGACTGAATGTAACACTTTGACAATGTAACATCTGACTATGAGCTGAAAAATTGGATTTGCTTTGTCCTTGTATAGGGTTTGACCTTTTTTACTTTCAGGGGAATAACCTCATGCATGTTTGGGAAAACAGCTGACCATTAAGTTTGATAAAGAAATGATCTGGTCTGTATGATCTCATCTTTTGCTTTCGGTATTGTCTGACCACTTTCATAATTGGCTTTTGTAGCTTAGTGGTTAGAATTGGGTTAGTAATCAGAAGTTCATTGGTTCAAGCCCCACCACTGCCAGGTTGTTCCTGCCAGGCCCTTATTCTCAATGTTTGGTGTATCACAGGGATACGGTCCCTTGACCCATAATGAAAGGTTGGCAAGAACACAAAGGTCAAGGACAAGACTTGTGTTTAGTATGAAAGACTGCATAGGTAGGATGTCTTGGAGACATGAGATGATTTGGGCATGTGCAGAGGAGACATGAGTGGTATATCAGGGGAAGGGGGCTGAGGATGGAGCTGCAGGCTTGAGGAAGGGAATGCCAAAGAGGAGGTTTCTGTGATATGAGGGAGAACATGCTGCTGGTTGGGATGGCGGAATGAGATGCTATGGCAACCTCTAACAGGAGCAGACAAGAACTGATGATAAGTGTTTAAGATGAACTGTCAGTATTAATCATTATTATTATATTGACTCATACAAAATAGACAAACAGCTTATGAAATATATTCTATTTACATTTTCTGTATCCATTGATGGAATAACCTGGTGGCTGCTACCACGCTTGAACAGGGTAAATCTGGACTCATCAGACCACATTACCTTCTTTCATTGCTCCAGGGTCAATCTCCAGACAATCTATCTAGCAAATTGAAGCCGTTTTCTGCTCACTGACAAGTGGTTTGCTTAAGGCTACACAGCTGTTTAGTTCCAATCCTTTGAGTTCCTCTTACATTGTGCATGTGGAAATGCTTTTACTTTCACTGTTAAACAGTTCTACTTGTTTTTTTCCATGATTTTATTTCACCAAAGGTTCAAGTGACCGCCGATCACGATCATTCAAGATTTTTTCTGACCATATTCCTTCCTCGAAGATAAACAATTATTAACTATTGATAAACTATATGATAAAATAAATGTCAGTTCAATACACAGCAAAGCCACCTTAACGATTGAAAATAAACCTAGCATTCAGTGTTGACATGATTTCCATGGCTGTGAATTGGGTCGGGCTTTAATTATACAAAAGTGGAAGGATTAGAAACATTGCTTGATTGAAGATCATTGGTCATGTTCATCATCATTCAACATTCATTTCCCAGCAGTGGATTATTATTAGACTTTATAACTGTATTTCTGTGGTTGATAAACCCTTGGGATAAACTCTTGGCAGTGTCACTGTTTGTGTTCGTGTACTGTTGCTGGTTGGCATGTGTATAGTATTAGTGAGGATTATTCTTCGGTGTGGTTGCAGCCTATCACTTTCCTACTACTGTACTATAAATAGCCTAAAATGTGAAAAAACAGTTAATCCAGTAATCCAATCCAATTTTTTATTTTATATTTTCCATTTTTCTCCCAAATTACTGTTTTTACTACTGAGGATCTCTGATTACATTGCATGTGTTGCTGCTCACACCTTTTCTGACGTGTGCAGTTTTAGTGCACACCTTTCCCCCCATGCGTTCGGCACAGTCACCTTTATGTAGTCATGCAGTCACCTTATGAGTCCTTGCTCAGCATTTAAAGACCCAACTGACGTAGTTTGGTCATCCCTCCCAAGCAGACACGGTGGCCAGTTACTGTCTGCTGTAGGCATCTTAGTTTCAGAATATCTGTGCTGGTAGTAGAATATCCCACTGTGCTGCCAGGGAACCACTATTGTTATTGTTATTTTGGATTTGCTAATGTTGGACCTGTATAAATATAATGGACAGGAAACGTCTGTCTTTTGATTCTTACACTGTCAAAACCATCTTGTCTGCACATTATATATATAATTCTATACACGTAACTATTTGTTTAACTATGTATTAATAAGGATGACAATGAAAAGACAAGTTCACAGCTTAACATGTCAAGACAATGGATCGTGCATTCTGTGTTTCATTTCTCATCATTAATACTGGAATAGTATAAGCACAGATAGTGTATTCATTAAAGATTTGTCTCCTATCTGTAGTAAACAACTCTGGGAATGGAGGTGGGAAGGACACCAGCTCGACGCACCCAGAGTACATCGCCTTTGGGCTGGTCCCATTCTTCTTCCTCCTGGGCCTACTTGGTATGTTCATTTGCCACATGTTGAAGAAGAAGGGCTATCGCTGCACCACCAATGCTGAAGAACCAGAGGAGCCTGAGAAAGAGGAAGAGAAAAATCTGGAGTTTGGTGGTAAGACTAATCTGTCATGTCTGTAGTGATGTATTTGTATATCCATCTGAAACCATAAAACTCGGTGTGTTATCAGCTGAGCCAACAAAATCATTTTTATGTCAGCCAGCTGTTGATCTTTGTTTTTAAGTGCCATTTTGCAACACATCTCGCTTAGATGCTGTTTGAGATAAATAAATATGGTGTGTTGTGATAATTGATCAGGCTCACAAAAAAAGATAAACATCTTGTTTTGCGGTCAAAGTTTAAAAAAACTTTTTCCCCGCTTTAATCCAGACTGTAATGAATTAGTCACCCACTCTTCTCTTTCACATTGGTGAACTGGGAAAAGAATGACATGTTGACATTGGGAGGCATGTGACTTCTAATTGAAGAGCTGAAAGTCTTTAATAAGCGCAGTAGGGATAATCTATGGCAGATGGACCCTTGACTTAAAAAATTTGTTCCAAATAAAAAGTCGTTAAATTTTTGTCCATAAGAAATAATATAAATATAAGTCATCTGTCAAACACATACCACATATGTAACTATTTTTATATACTTACACACATCACATTTCATTACAGTATGTGTGCTCTACAATACATCATACAATACTTTTTCATTTTCTGACCACTTTGCTTTCTCTACACCTTCTTTGAGGCCTTTTTTAAGTCACAATTTACAAGATATAAGGAAAACACTGTCTGTCTGCTGTCCTCAGCAAAAATACAATTGATGTTTTCTAATACTTAGTGAGGTGCCTTGCTCTCTTACTGCCAACATAGAGCTAACTAAGTAAATAGGACATTGCCTGGCGTGCCATGTACTGAAAACAAGTTGTAACTGCCAAGCCCAACTTTGCAAATAAATTCACTTGTTTATCTTTATACGGATTACCCATCAATAATAATTTATTTACATTTTAATCAAGTATTTACGTTTGCACAATTGTTCAAGACATGTTTCTATCAAATTCAAATTCCAGTTCATAACCCAGAATGTCATCATATGTTAAGTTGAAACACCTCATTCACAACCCAAGATGGATATACAAATACATGGGAACAATACAATGAAATCAGTGGCTGCCTTGCAGCACATCTCAACCTTCTAGTTTACAACCCACAGATCTGTCTACGAGGCTATGACTGGTATAAATATAAAGAACTGTGTAATTCTGATTTTCCATCATCCCAGTTGAAACTACAGTGCTAAAACAATAAAAAACAAACACAAAGAACCACAATGTTTTGACTAATCAGCTGTGCATAGGGTAAAGAGGAAGCTGAGTAAATAAATATTTGACTTAACTAGTTTTCCCCTGCTTGGTTTCCTCTTACTTACTATAAGATATTTTGGCCTTTTACTATTTCTCTTTTAAAAATAGTCAGAGAGGCTTTATGTTCATTTCAGCTACATATAAGTACATAGTTAAACGAAACAACATTCCTCTGGGACCACCGTGCAATACAGGACAAAAAGTTCAAGACATTACAATACACAGTGCATATAAAAAGTACAATAAATACAAAAAGACATTTTCAATCTAAACATTTCAAATCTAAACAAGTAATTAAGAGAGACAAGACGAGTGTTGGTTAGTACGTACATGGGTCTGAGTAAAACGTGTATGAGGTAGAAAGTTATTCTGATATGGAGTTAGCAGCGTAGAGTTTGTATAGCAGCTGAGATATAAACAGAGTATGGTACAAAAATTCCAAGCAATGAAAAGAATGGCACAAATTTTGGTTTTCACAAAGTTTGCTACTTTGGTTTTTATGGTGCCATTTCATATTAACTCTAGATTGTGAAGCATGATCAGATTAATTTAAATGAATGACAAAGTCATTCATTTAACTATTTATTTAATCATCAAGAACTTCAAGGAGATTAGTTCAGTTGCAGTGAAGGTTTCAATGAGCTCAAGAAAGTCCAGCAAGCATCAGGACCTAAAGAGGATGCAGCTACGAGATCGGGTCACCACCGGTGCAGGGGAATGGCAGAGGGCAGCTGTGAGTTCATTTGAACTCATAGTTAGACGAACGTTTTTGGAGGATGGCCTGGTGTTGACAAGGACAGCAAATAAGCCACTTCTCTCCTAAAAAACCTTAAGGAAGTATAGAGATTGGACTGCAGAGGACTGAAGTAAAGTTATTTTCTCTGATGAAATGCCCTTCAGACTGTTTGGGACATCTGGACAAATGATTGTCAGGATAAGAAAAGGTGCTACTATGAGTCCTGTGTCATGCCAACAGTGAAGCATCCTGAGAACATTCATGGGTGGGGTTGCTTCTCATCTAGGGAAGTGAGTAGATTCTATGGCTGGCCTGTGAGGCGACAGTGCTACCCACTAAGCCACGTGCCGTGCGTTGTTATCGGTTAAATGCAAATTAAAGCATTAGAAATAATTTCGTTAAATATCCTTTTTCTTCAGGAAACTTTCCAGAAGGTTTGTAATTTTAATTAATGGTATCGCTCTCTTTTTTTCTTCTGTATATGATCATGGCACTGTAGATATTAAACTAAGATTAACTGCATCAAATGGAAGATCGGATATACTAAAGTAAAGCTTGGGTTGTTTAACCAAGGATTTATAATGGTCTTAAAGTACCAAGTGTAGTTTCAGTCTCATTCATGACGCATGACAGATGTGGCTCAACTAGACAAGCCTGTTCGTCCTGTTAGTCATCAAATCAATAAAGTGTTTTAGACGGCCTTCTCAGTAAGAAACGGAGGCTTCAAAGAAATGGTATTGGTAGGGTGTGTGTAGTTTGTTTACTTTTGAAAGGGCAGAAAAACTGATCAACTCTATAATTCAGACATGACCTGTATGTAACATGACCAGATGATTGTAACACTATAGCATAGTCTCCAGTCTGAGTATCTTATAACTTGGAGAACAATAGATCCTCTATCTAATCCAATCTTCTCAGTAGCATAACTGATTTAACGCTGCTTAACATTGCAGTGCAGCAGTACATTAGTGTTTCCAAGCCTTTTCACATGCCAGAATAATAATTTTAATTTAAGGTTTATTAAATACAAAACAACAATTGTATTATTTATTATTAATATCAACTTGATGACCTGTAGGTCATGACCTAACATTTTCTTTTTAAAGATCTCACAATCGTTCTCCTTGTGTCCTTTCTCTGTCTTTTTCCATAGACTTAAATGACACCTACAGCGAGGGCAACACAGACACCGTTGGCCAGATCGTTCAATTCATCATGAAAAATGAAGGTAGGACTTTGTTTTGAAATTATATTTTGTACTTGTTGTTATTTCATGGTAGGGAAGTAAATAAATTCACAACCCATGGCAGCAGCTGCTTTAGTCTTCATTGTATTAGATTGTACAGAACATATGACAGGCAGGTGTTATGACATCACAACATTCAATATGCAGGTGCAGGCCATGCAACACCCGGTAACAAGTTCACACGCAATGCTTTGGCAATTTTTCTGAAGAGGTTTTTTTTTTATTAGACATTAGACGAAAATAATATTTGAATGGGCTGCCAATATGTTTTAATATAAGAATCCTTAGGACTGCGATGAATCCTGTCATTATTTATGTTGTGTTCAGTCAGCATATCAAAGCAAGTTAAATAGATATTGAACAATGTCAGTTATGAGCTCGGTTTTGTATGCAACATCAGTGTGAATTAATGGGCCCACATTTCCACAGACACTTTGCAATGTTGTAGAAAACAATATTAAGTAAAAGCTGTATGTTGGTCCTGGCTAGTTGATTCAACAGTGTTCATGTGACAGTTGCGACTTAGCATTTTAATGGTTGATAGCTATTACTGACCGGTACACCGGCCACATTTCAACTAACAGTATGCTGTGTTAATCATAGACAAGGGGCAAGGACAGGAGCATTTACATACTCAGTGGAGCATTCACAAGGCTATTGGTTGTTTTTATTTTTTAATTTTCATTTTCTAAATTAAATAACTGCTGTGTACCTAAACACTTAATATTGTGTACTATGTTCACAGATTAACTTTATCTTCTGTCTGCCTCGGCAAATGTTAATATCACAGTGAAATCTTCCTACCTTAAGTTAAATTAATTTGTGGCAAAAACAATCACACCTAAAACTGAACCTAGTTGAAGGTAATGTTTATTCGTTTTACTATTACAAATAGGGTGTAAAGGTGGGGATATGTGAAGATAACGTCAAATTGGATTTGTTTGATTTGAACAAGTGTTATAGTTGGGTTATAAAAATATTATAACATTATATTTATCATAACTCCATATCATCTTTCGTTGAAAACACAGTATACTGATGTACCCTTCTTTGTAACAGATAGTCAAAAGTTTACTTGTGACATGCAAATATTTTTAATAACAGTTTGGTCTTAGTGTCTGAAGTCCTCACACAATGATCGATCTGGCGCCACCTTTTGTCAAAAAATATGCCAGTACAGGAAAAGGCTGTAAACAGGAAATATAGTAGCAAGTCTCGACTTGGCTGTAGTTTTCCTGCAATTTTTTAGAGACTCTAAACAGTATAAAGCTGCTTTGTTTTCCTAACAATAGCAAACTTAAGGCCCTTTAAGACACCCAACGTTTCTCAGCCTTGACTTCATCAATGCGTGCACGTAAGAATATTTTGATTGTTGTGTGTGCTTTGGGTTAGTTATTTTATTCTTGATCTCCATTTCTAAGCACAGCTTAAAGCTTAAGAATATCCACTGTGTTGGCATATTGCAGAATAGCAGTCAGCATTATTCATGTAAGAAGACTTGATCGCTTCATACAGTCAATGCTTACACACAATGACTTTAAAATATTCTGCACTTGCATTACCCATTCCACTATTTATATTTAAAACACAAGAATTATTCTTTTTTTAAAAGCCCGGTCAATACTTTTGACAGAATCCAAAATCTGTGAACGCTTTTTTTTGGCTTAGTTGAGTGAAGATGCTTTTTAAGGGATGGATTCATTTACATTGGATCAGACACTTTTATCCAAGTAAGGTTAAATTTTGCCTCCAGTGAAAGCAAGTTAAACTACACTGGTAAAATTTTTGTTTGCTTTTGTAACGGCTCATACACTACTTTTATTTCTTAGCAATAAAGATTTGTGGAATAAAATACTCTATGCTATAATGATGCTTCTTTATTTAGACTGTGAGAGATTTCCAAACAGCTAATGTTTTGTTTATACCCTTTTAATCTTTTACATGGCTTATAAAATGGCAAAAAATGTGTGGCAGGCTGCTGTGACTTTTTACCAATTACATTGTACTTCAATTAAAAATCCCCTGACAGGAAAGAGGCCAGAAGTTTCAGTGACTCAGCTTTGCTGATGTCTGAGCCGTTTATAACCAGTGTGGTGCAAAGAGGTTGACTAAGTCTGTGATCATTTTCAGTTTTTGAAGTGTTAATGTCTAGGTTGTTTTAACTGCACCAATCTAATGTTCCACGTTATGAAGATGAGAACGTACTGTTCATGAGCTTAATCTGGGTGTTGTCATCCATAAACACAAAGAGTTTACCTCTGCACACTTTACCCAGTAGCTATAAAAATACATAATGATGATTATCGGTTCAGTCACAGCCGACTCTCGGTAACTTGATGGATCATCGATCCATGAAGTATCTCGGCAATGATAGTGGAGTAGTTTGCCGTTGCTTTCTCCACCCCTCC
>JAYDZG010000036.1:15127684-15138253 GCA_034509265.1 Microcambeva bendego
GGTTAATAGCTTTACATAGGGTTTCCAATCAACTGAAATGCTACCGTCACTTCTATTGCTGGAAGCACCATGATGGAGAATTGAGAGCATGTCCCAAAAGCTTGCCAAAGTTGAGTGACAGCAACACAAGTGCTGTGATTGGTTAAATAAAACTCACAATCTGATTGAACGAGGTAAAGCATTCCTATTGGCCCATCAATTCAAAAAGTACCTGTCAACATTTGGAACCACACAAATCACCAACTGATTTACAAATGCTAATCTATTCTACACATTTAGATATTAGTTCTATATATTACAAATATTTTTTCCACATTTGTGAATTCATTTTACTTGTATGCAGTTGCTTAAACAAAGCTACAAATTTCAGTACATCTGTTAATGTTTTGCAAGCTCAGTCTTTTTGACTTTTTTGACTCCATACAGCTGCTTCAGGGAAGAATCAGCATGTATGGGTGGGCATGATCTGCCACCAACAGTTTGTATTCTTCCAGCAATGGTTGCCGAGTGTTTGCTCTCTTTGCCCGACATGGCAATGTCTATCCGTTTGATCAAGCAGAAAATGTGACTTATTGGAGAACACAAGCCTTTGCCAATCATCAGTGGTCCAGTTCCAATTCTGCCTTGAAAAATGAAGCCTTTTCTACCGATGTGACTTCGTTAGCATAGACGCAGTGACCATCTGTCTGCTTCGGAGCACCATACGTAGTAAGGTTCGCTGAACTGTTGTTTTTGACACATGTCTGGCAGCCCCCTGGGTAATTTTGGTGGTTAGCTACTCCACTCAAGCATGTCGGTTTGCTTTTGTGCACCATTGTAGCTTCACTTTTCACATGGTGCAGTTTCCACATTGCTTATTTACATTTATCCACTCACGGTTCACTTTCACAAGTGCAGCAGGTGAACAGTTCACTAAATGTGCAGTTTCAGAAATAGTGCCACCTTTGGCCCTAATGCCAATAACGTTCCTTTTACGCATCTCTAATGAAGCCATTATTTTACATATGGACAACCTACCACACACATTAAATACCCACCAAGCCATGATGGTCAGAAAACTTAACAGCACAATATTTACATTGTTTTTTAAAGGTGGACCGTACAATGAGCAAAAATAATGTAAAAAATATCCCTTTTTGGTATGTATAGACTAGAACATATGAAGAAACTGTGCTAAGAGGCAAAAAGAAGTGTTTAAATTTATTTAAATGTTTCATACAAACAATTCATACACACTAGTTCATATTGCTTCGGACAGTTCAGTTTTCCTTTTTTTTGTCAAAACAACTTTGTAACAAATTTTAAGTACAACATTTATGAAAATATAGAAATCTCTAAACAGGAATTTCAGTTCTTACTATACAAAGAATACAATAAACACATTCATTGCCAGTATGCCAACTATTCGTTGAAACATAGGTAATTAAGTCACATAACACAATATTACATGTTTCGCTCTTATAGTGACAATCAACCTTACTTAAAAACATTCCAATTTCAATACAACATGGGCTCATCATAGGTATTCAAATGCACTACATTTTAAAGTTACTCAAGTCACACTGGGTGGTACAGTTGAATCATATGGAAAAGTTTTAGTTACTTTGTAACTAATTTTTAAAAACAACATTAATACCAGAAAAGAAACCACTTTGGCAATCTGTCTAAAAGTTAGATACTTTGAAAATATGTCCTTTTAAGGGTGTAATGTGTCAACCCTGAATTACGCTACAGGTTATTACTTAAAATGGGCTTGTTTCTCAACAGTTCAAAAGGTAAACATACAATTTGTCGGAATAGCCCTTGAAGTTATGACGGAGTTTGATGGGGCATTTTAGACTGTATTCCTAAGCGCACCAGAATGTCGTTATGTACACAAAGAAAAATATATACGGGCAAAATCCGTCCCTCAATATACGTACACACTTGTTTTATTATAATTATTTCTATGTTTCTATTTAACTGATCTATAATAGAAAAATACAAAGTATTTTTAAACTATTATACAACCTATTCTCACAAAACCTCACTAGAGACAGAAATACAGCAACAAACAAAACTTGGTACAACTTATAATACCACATTGTAAGGCGATGATACTTTGAGATGCTACATAATGTTAAATACTCTTCAAAGATTTTTTTTCAACTACCAATATGCAACATTTTTCACTTACAGTATTCTTTCTTTTAAATTGCTAACAATCGCAGCAACATAACAGGAACAGCCTTGGTAATATATTTCCTAAAACAATTCAGCTGTGATGATTTGAATAAATTAAATGAGCTATTTACTGTTTATTGAAGCATGTTTATTGTATTAATAAATATTTATACTGACAAATTTGTTTTAGAAATTCCCTGTATCTTTTTATCATTAGTACTAATAAGAACATTTCGTAAAATCCAGGCACTGTCTTTGATTGCATTAAGCACAACATATTGTTAAGGAGTTGCACAAATTGCAGCAGCCAGATAGATATGTACACATGTACAATTTTAGTTACTATTCAAGTTCCATAAAACATTAGGACACAAATATGACTAAATATTTGTAAAGATTAAATAAATGTTTTGGCAAATATATACTTTTTTATGTTTCTGTGAGAAGTAATATGGCTTGATTTCAAAATAATGTATCATAACAAGCGGGACAGATACAGCAAAGATGTATATAATTTATGAAACAAAACAAAAAATTCCCATACAGCATAGTAATAAAATAATGAAAGTGGCCTAACCAAATATGACTGCATCTTAACAGTATTTGTCCAAGAACCACTTCAATACCTCTAGATCTGAATTGTGCAACTGAGTCACAAGGTTGCTGTAAACAGGAACCAACTGCATACAAACCTGATCCCACTTACCTACAAACCTAATATCTTAAAAAGATCACTCATTGCACCGCATCACTCTTTTTTGTAGGGGTTGTTGATTCAGGCTCGCCACTATCTGAGACATTAATGGGGCTATCTCGAGAGAAGACTTCAGTGGACTCCCTCCACACGCAATCAGCAATAGACTTGAAGGCATTGGTGCTGCACTTGGGTCGTACTTTCTGTGAGGCATTGTTAACAATCTGACGGCTGTTGGAGGTGGCAATCTTGATTTTGAGGGCTGCATCCACACGATCCACAACTGTATAGGTGCCAATGCTGCCATCCTCAAAGCCAATGATGATGTTAAGTGCTCGCTGGGAGAGGCACAAGAAGGTTGGTGTCTTGTAGAGAGAACATGTCCCAATACTCTTTCCATCAGCAAGTCTCATGACAATCAAACTAGAAATCACACCTGCGTCATCATCTTCATCACAGTTTCGGAAACAAATGTACACCAAGTAGCGTCCATCCCGTGACAACCTTTGCCTCCATATTATGCCTGATGCATGAATTAGGCGGAGTTTACCACTGTGCAGGTCGAGAACATTAATGTTCTCATCTCCTTTGGATACTATTCCCAGCTTTCCATTTGGTGAAATTTGGAAGTCTTCCAAATTCTTTAAGAAGTTGCTTGGTAACTGAACCCTTCTACAGACAGACTCCTCAGCAACATTCCAGATAAAAACAGTCTCTGTTGATGTGATAAAAACGACAAAGTCTGGACTGTCTGGAATTAGCTTAAATGTTGTAATTGTAATCCCATCATCACAGATAAACTTCTTGGATACACTGCCAGACCACAAGCTGACAGCCAAGAGCTTGTTTTTATTTGTACCCACCAGGAAAGTGTTGGCCGTGTTAATGAGAGCATGCTGAAGAGTCACCAGGATGTTACACACTTTGTGCCCAGTAGCAAGTCTCCAGACTCGAGAGGCATTTTGTTCACAAAGAGATACCACAAACTGGTCATTATGGGTGATTAAAAGCTGAGAAATCTTTTGCCCATTGATTCGGAAGATGTTTTCACCTGTGGCCGTCTGCCAGATGTATTGGCTACATTTGTCATCAGAAGTTACCATAAGATCACCAGTGGTGGTAAGGACACAGTTTTCAACAACACCTTCATGTTTAAACACTATCTCGATAAAGCCTGTGCCGAAGTTCCATTTATGGATGGCTTCAGACCCATCCATTGTGTAGACCATGTCTTCTCTCCCCGACAGCTGTACACTCTGGATCTGTTTTCCTGTTTTGTCAATGTTTGACATTGCTGTTATAATGTCAATGTCCCAAACTGAGAGAACCCCACTACTAGCTACAGACAAAAGCAAGTTATGATGTGTGGACTTGATCAGCTTGACAATGGCTCCTGATATCTCTATTAAGCTAGCCATGCACTGTCCACTGTCTCTTCTCCAGACAAATATGGATGAGGTATTTTCCATGGATGCCACGATACTTTGGCCATTCTTTGACAGCACAGCAGCCACAAATCTCTCACTTCGTTTGGCCTTGAACTTCTCAGCCATCTTCCAAAGCTTGGTATCGAGCACCTCAATGCTTCTTGCTTTGCAAATGAGTATTGATCTCTGATCCTCGGATAGTTCTATACCTACGACCTCACTGTCATCCCCTCGACAGTCGTAGTCCTCCATGAGTTTGGGATTCGTAACATCTTTAGTGTTCCATACAGAAAGACTACCTTCGTTGTCAATCATTACCATTTGATGGATTGTATCTAAAACGAGGATGGATTTCACAAAGCCTCCAGAGAAGTCAGAAGTCATTGTGGCAAGCTTATCACCACTTCCTAGGTGGAATATAGTGGTGGTGTTCAAATACTGCCCACAGAAAGCGTACATTCCATCTGGGGAGCATTCGACACAAGTTACTTCATACCAGCAATGGAATTGATATAGGGGCCAACCATAGACCAAGTCAATGACACTGACATCCTTGCTGGCCTCCAGCCAAGCTAAAGCATGGTGGCTGGACAAGGTAAATCCATTGATGAATGCTACCCCTCCAGTAATGCCACATTGCTTGGAGCCTTTCACTTCCACCTCTGACAAAAGACATGATTTATGGTTGTCATAAATAAGGAGTGTGTTTTTAGTAGTCGCAACCACAAGGTACTTCTCATCTGTGGTTAACCTAACACCAAGCACAACTGATCTTGCTGTGTCTATCTGTCTCAGTAACTGTTTGCTCTCAACATCCCATGTACTGACAGATCCATCCTCGAGAGCTACAATTGCAATATGGGGAGCCAGGGTGGGTAGAATATCTACAATCTGCATGTAACTAGAACAAAGTGGTAGTCTCTCAGGACTATACGTAACATCCATGGATGAGTGTAATGGCACTATGGAGCAGTACTTTGGCCCATCTTTGTCACACTCTAATAAGAGATGTCTGAGTTTTGGAAGAGAAGTAACAACAGGAAGAAGCCTTTGCTGAAGCTCAGCTGACAGTGAGGCAGGGTTCTTGGTCACCTTGACCTTTATACTTTTTAGTGTACTAGCTAGAAATTTAAGCTCCTTTTCTTGTGAGTAGCTATAAGCCATGTCAATGTCTGACAAGGCTTTGTCAAATTGTCCGATTTTAAGCATAGTATAGAGCCAACTAAAGTTCATGACAACACCATACATGAGGTCATCTGTTCGCCCACTTCTTGTCAAATGAAATAATAATTCTGTCATTTTTCTGTGATTGACAAAGAAAATGTCTGGCTCTAGTAAGTTGCACTGGAACACCCATGGTTGTTCTGGAGTCTGTCGGTCATAAGAGTGCTTGTCAGCAGAGGCTTTGTCGTGGCCATGGAGGCTCTGTTGGTGATGAGGATTCCGATGCTGAGAGATGTTCAATGAGGCAAAGTGATTGTTGTCACAGTGGAAAATCTTCTTTCTACCACCTGACCATATGCCAAGAAAGTACTCGGCCAAAAGGCTGTGCATCTGGTGGACATCCTCTTCATTACTGAGATATAGCTTTTGTGCAATGAGATGGAGATGTCGGTTTGCCCACACCAACAGGGTCACATTGCGTACCTGCCTCTCCACCAAGTAACCCTCCAGTTCCTCTCGTAGTAGAGCAACAAGATTGTATGAAATTCGAAGTGGACTCTTCAGATTTGAGCTGATCATGATGTCTCCAAGTACACTGTTGTCCAAAGATAATATGTCCTCCAATTCCACCTCAGTCAACCCTACACGTGCCATTGTAATGTAGCCCAATGCGCGGAAGACAAAGTGGGAGCCAAGCTTATTTTCAATTGAAATGAAGAGATGTTCTATGCTCTCATGTACTGTCGAGCAAAGGGATCTATCATCGACATCTTTGTGTGACCGCCAGTGTACCACCTCACGATAGATGAGGTTGACAAACATGGGCAGTGTACATTTAGCCATTGCTTCATTAACATATATCTGTTGTCCTGAAGTTACCTTCCGTTTAACACTCAGAAGCTGCTGTTTGAGTGTCTGGCTACATGCTTTTCTGTCCCTTTGCATCAGTTCTACGTAGTTGTTCTCATCGTGGATAAGGCAACGTAGTTTTTGTAGTATCCCATGTTTATTGGGCAAGGTTGATACCACAATACGTACAGTACTAGGAAGATGAACAGGCAACCACCACAGCTTACGAGCCTCATCTGCGTCTGACAGCTGTTCCAAGGCATCAAGGATAATAACTAGAGGTCGATGAAAAGAAGACTCAACCAGGAGGTTAACCAGGAGGTCCCTTATCTCCTCAATTTTGTTTGGTAGGTAGTGAATTAGGCAGCGATAGTTAATGGCAATCTGTTCGCAAATACTTTGAAGGAGATTTCGGAGGTCTGTTGAGAGGTCGGAGGAGCCAATAAAGCGAACAATGACAACAGGATCTGTGTCTGGTTCCATTTCTTTTTGAAGCCATGAGTAAGCCTGAAAAAGAAAAAAAAAATGTTATATGGTATGTACCATAATGATATCAAAATACATTTTCCTTATCTAAATACCAGAATAATTTTAAGTATTTTAACATAAATACTGAAACAAACTATTAAAGAGAACATCAGACACATTGGCAAGTATGATTGTTTCTTATTTATTAGGATATTGACATGTTTTACACACTTGTTACATTTATGACTGGACAGTTAATACTCGTTAATACTCCACAAGATTCCCAATTTCAATGACAGTCACTGACAATTTTGCATCTCTAATTCACCTCACCTGCATGTCTATGGACTGTGGGAGGAAACCAAAGCTCTCAGAGGAAACCTACAAAGACTCATGGAAAACATACAAACTTCACACAGAAAGGAACCCGACTGCTTCACCTATCAAACTCAGGACCTACTTGCTGTGCTAACGTGCCGTCTGGATGAATGTCTTTAGAGATTGGTCATTGAATTACCTTTACATAAATACTAATTTAAGTAAACTAAATCAAGCCAAAATTACCATAGATCTATTAACATTAAAAATATGCAGACACATATTGAGTTTGATAACATTTTAAATAGGGACATTTAAAGAAATATAGAAAAATAAATCTAGAACTTAACAGGAATATCATATACTAGATTTGGAGCCCTTTAGATGTGCTTTGATGTTATATCAAAAGACAAACCAACACTCTTGTAAAAGGAAATGGTTTCTAAATATCAATATTTCGACAAATATTTAGAAAATGTGTGATTTTAAATAAGTAACTGCAAATGTCAACTATTTGTATACATTTATATTTAAATAACCTATTCCACTGCACAACAGCTTCAAGAGTCTGAACTCCCCAGTTTGAATCTCTAGCCACTAGGATGTGCAAACCAGTGGATTATAATGATGGTCCTAGCCCCCGATAAAACAGGATGGTTGCATCAGGAAGAGCATCCGGTGTAAAAAATATGCCAACTCAATAAGGTGGATTCGCTGAAAGGATTTATTCTTAAAAATAATGAGCTAGTGCATATGGCATCAGTGCACAAGACATTGAAGTGCTGAATCACAGTAAGGAAGATATTGAGATTAGGGTGTTAAATAAGAAAGGCAGTGTTCAGATTTATCATTTGTTCAAAATCTGCCAGTTGGAAATAATGGCTTTCTTCGTGGCTCAGTGGCATCATATAGACTATAGAAGAGCGATATACGTTAATCTTTAAATTACCTATAAAATGGAATCAAACACACAACACAAACTTTGATTCAGTTTGCATCATTTTATAGGCTTCAGATTTAAGTATATATAACACACAATACAACAACACAGTGGAAATACAAACTTTGTATTGCTAATGTTTCATATACTTAACTCTTAATTGTCTATAACATTATGCACACTCAAACACACAAAACAAATAATATTAAACTTGTATCCTGTTGCAAATCCTTGTGATCTATGTCTATGTCTATAGAATCATGACTGGCAAATAAAACGTAAAAGTATGATGTATTATTTATTATGCACGCTATCCAGTCAAATGTATTCTTGGGGAAAAAAAAAGTCAGTAGCAGGTAAAAAAAAAGCTGATCATCATTAAATACCTTTGAATAAAATGAGTGGATGTTAGAATACAGGTTGTAACAGCAGTGTTCTTATAATTTAACAGTAAACTCAAATGTATACAAGTAGTAAACTGGATATAATAAATGTGTTTACAGTATAAAGTGTAAAGATTCCTTTACAATTAAATTCAGCCCATTAGTTCTGTCCTCTACAATAAGAAAATGTATTTGCCCAATTCTTCACTAATGTATTCAATTGTCTGAGAAGTATTTAATCGCTCTGTTGTTTCTTTGAATTTTTCATATTAAATGTTACCTCGTGCAGTGTTTTTTTTAATTGCTACAATGTAGCCTGCTTTGAATTTTGCCATATCTAACATATATCATCTGGTAATGCATAATGCACATATATGCACAGGCGGGCCACTTACCTGTTTAGCCACTTCAGCAATCAAGAAGGTCTTCCCTGTACAGGGTCCTCCATAAACGACAAGGGGCGTTATTCTCCCTCCATTGGAGGGGTACAGGTACTCTTGCACCATATCCAGAGCCTCAGTTTTATACACGTAAAACGAGGAAAAGGTCTTGCAGAGTGATAGCTGCTGTATAATTTCATCATACAGAGGATCTGTTTCGGTGTCAAAGTTTTGTTGGACGGTAGCCTGAATGATGTCCACCATGTCCTCGTAGAACTGCTTACACAGTCCTTCCACATAGTGGCTCTCCACCTCTTGGGAGTAACCCAGCTTCATGTCACAATGGGTAACTGAGGAATAGACACGGAGGTTTGATGCAGCAACTATTGTGGGAATGAACTCATCTCTGACTTTTAAAAGCCGCTCATAGGCCTCTTGGTTTCTCATTACTCGATCCCCACTTACAACAATGTCCATATAGCGGCCCATCTCTGGGAGCTTGGCGAAGCGGTCAAAATTGGAAATTTTGCGGATGTAACACACACACTTCTTCAGAAAAGCCGGCGTCTGTTTACCTAAAGCGAAGTCAAGTTCATCTTCTAGAGCTATGAAATGAGATATAAAAACATAATTAATTTTTTGCATTCACACTTAAGCGTTTTAAGTTTCATGGAGCCTCACAGATCTGGATACTTAAATCATTGTTCAATCAGATGCCTACATCTTTAGCATGTGATAAGAATAGCTTCCTTAAGCTGCCTTATAGGCATAACATGTCTGATACGATCACTTTTTTCAGGAAAGCTTATCAACACACACCCTTGAGTTTTACTGATTGTATGCCAAACTGTCATCAGCTAAGTATAGACTTTCCTTGTTAATAAGATGAAACATTAAATACAGAAAAAAGTGCCGGGAAAGGCTTCCTTAGAGAAGCTGCAGCATCATATACCACTTGGATTTGCTCAAAAGACACCATATGTAGTCATTTATGAAGTAACATATTGAAGAATAATTGATATTTTCTTAATGTATTGTACTTAACTGGTCATAGTTAAGGGTCATGTTTCTGGTGTGCCTTTATGTAAGTCCCTATAGTTACAACCAGTTCAGGCCAAATATTTGTCAGTGCAACACCAAAAGCCCAGGAGAGACAGCTTAGCACTTGTGATGTTGCTATGCAGGGTTCCTTGAAAGGGTTGAGGCTGAAATGGGCTGTTGTAAAATTGTAAAGTTTTCATACAAACAAGATGTCTAACTTGCAGTGTCACCCTAAAGCTGTAAGCAGCAATACCAGGAGGACAAATACCAATTTACAACAACAGAAAGGACATATTGAAAACCAAGTATGAAAACTTTGAATCCATTCTATTAGGCACAAAGAATGGAGTGATCAGTTTATTTGAGGGGGGACATAAATAAAGCCTTGTTAAAACTATTACAATACAAAGTTATTACGCAATGGTGGAAAGTTTATGGAGGCAAAGACAAACCCTTTGAGGTTTCACTTATTTCCCAATAATACCTCTATTGGACCCTTGATCAAGGCCCTAACCCTGCACTCAGATTCCACTTTCCAAATGAGCTGGTATATGCAGAAAAAAACATTTCATTGTACTGTGCATGTGTATATGTATATATGACAAAATCATTCATAATGTTTTTGTGATAAGTTTGTGAAATAATTTGAAAAACAAACACTGCACGGCCAGATTGTCAAGTTAAATCGTAACTCGTAATATTTATTTCTATTTATACAACCTTACCTCTTTCCATTTATTTG
>JAYDZG010000036.1:15245552-15255642 GCA_034509265.1 Microcambeva bendego
AATACTATACATTCAAGAGATACTATCAGCCAGAACCAAATTCCTTGAGTGTCTGATAAATTTGATTCCGATTAGGTCACATTTCATGACAGACATGAAATTTACTCATTATACAAGATTCAATAAGTTTTTTTTTTTTTATAAAAGACATTAATAGATACAAACTCCAATTCACCTCACTTGCTTGTTTTTGGATTTTGGGAGAAAACCTGAGTTCCAAGAGGAAACCCATGCAGAAAAAGATACAAACTCCACACAGAAATAAGCTAGAAGCTAAACTTCCGATAATATTTCTACACCCGTCCTGAAAACACACACGAATCATGTTTGGGAAAACGCTGATCTATCTCTATTGGAGAATGTGCTCATCAGAAGCTAAGCAAAACAAGCCACTTCAGGTTTCATTGATTTTAAAGGAAAGTTAATCCTCCTTACTCAAAGCACAACTAAACAGTGATTTACTTCCTCAGCTCAATTAGCAAATGAGGTACCGTAGTGTCGATTAAGTTCCTTTTCCACCAGCCTTTTCCTGCACCTCACCGTACACACACACTACATGATCTGCAAAACTGATTAGTGAAGGAAATGAATGAATCTGATTAGTTTGAATTTAAATATGCTAATTTAATCCTTTATTATCAGGAAACTTTGTGTTAAATGAACAAATAAAGAATAAAGGCCGTAAACTTTACAATATCTGCTACAGAGCAGTAAATGCTTGCCATTTTTATATGTTTTGCTGAGGACAGATAAAAATGGCTCAAATTTTTACTGCCTGGCCAAATGGGGTGTTCACATTTCAGAATGCACATACTTACAACCAGATAATCTTTCTGAAATTATTAATATTTAAATAAAGACATGTCAAAACATGTTAAGAAACAAACTGAAAAGGCAGGACTGGTCTCAAAATAAAAGCATTGGAGAAGGCATGTCTGAATACTGAAGTGCTCATATACATCCACAATGCAATGAGAAGTACATAAGGATAAATCAATTGATTAAAACACATGGTTTATCACAAGCACTTCCAAAGACCAGCAATATATTTAAACTACAGTGTTGAAACCATATATCCACAATGCAGTGAGAAGTACAGAGGGTGAGGGGTACCCCAACTAGTAGATTGTTAGGCTAATAATTGAAAGTTGAGAGTCCAAATCCAAGCTCTGCCAGCAGTCAATATTGGGCCCTTGAGCAAGGACCTTAACCGTCTCTGCTCCTTGGCCATACATTGCTAAACCCTGCATGCCCCCACTGGTAATGTAAAGAAAGAACCACTACTGTACACCTGTAAATGAGCCTATAACAAATGTAATGTATTTTGATCGCAATAAGTGTTTACAGACATTTTTACTGTAGTACTGGTTTAAACACCTCTATTCAAATGAATTTACTGTGTGTGGTGTCTATTAATAAAAAAAAGAGCTTTCATGCTCCAGGTTTAGGGTCCTTGTCTATAATACAGCTTGGATTTGTAAATCGTGAATGAAGAAATAAAACAAGTTTGTGATTGGAGTCACAAAAGGTTAAATGAACCAGCTAATTACACTTAAAATAAATAAAGACATTATTGGCTGTTTGAAGGTTGATCGCTGAAGCCTTGGGATGAACCTGCCCAGGGCGTTCCTGCCATGAATCCAATTCTTGTTTCCCAAAGAACCAATCCTGTTGCAGCAGTTAACAGAAAAAGGTGGTGGATAGCACATTTTTCAAAAAAATAAAATGTGTCATTGAGATGGTTAACAGTAGTGTATCTGTTTGAATTAGGTGATATGGTTTGGTTGTATTCATTGAAAAATCTTGACTAAGCCCCAAAAAAGGCCACAAAAAGAAATTCATGCCCTTAGAGCTGTTCTTAGAAGATGGCAGAAACCTTAGCCACACAAACTGCATGCAAATAATATCTAAGAGAAGTTTAATCAAAAATACTTGC
This sequence comes from Microcambeva bendego, assembly GCA_034509265.1. Lineage (NCBI taxonomy): Eukaryota > Metazoa > Chordata > Actinopteri > Siluriformes > Trichomycteridae > Microcambeva > Microcambeva bendego. The sequence goes on from JAYDZG010000036.1 coordinate 15,247,489, forward strand.
TGATAATTCAGTTTCTGCATTTAAGGCAAAAAGTTCCTGACTTTCACTGTAATCTTTCAATTTTATTTTTGTATTGTCTGGTCTTCTGTGCTTAATGTTCTGAGCCATGAATTTACAGCATGGTGAGAAGCTTAGCACATCTGCGTTAAGTGTTGTTGAAAGCCGTGAGACGCAATCTCCCAGTTGTGGAAACTGTTACACGCTAGGTTCGAACAGGCTGGACACCAATGTGATTCAATTTCACACGAGCAATAAGGTCAACCTGAAAAGTAGGCACGATGGCATGTGGGAAAAGGAAACAAAATGAAAGTATGTGTAAGTAAGACCTGCACACAAGTGTGTTTAAGTAGAATTATGAGTTGCCCAGCGCCTTTGCCTTCAGTTTACATTTTAATGCATCTTTTCTTAGACATTAAGAATGTATAAATTGTTTATAATGTACAGTATTGACAAATTCTCAAATTGTATTGTGTAGCGTATTAAAATAGTGCATTATTTTATTTTATGGAATAATATCATTGGTATTAAATAATCTTAAGGCCCGTTGTCACTGCTCACAATTTTACATTTAGCGTAATGTATTTTGTGTTTAAAATGCTCAAAATATTTCAAAAGTATCAGGACTATAAACACTTTCCATATTACTAACCACTACAACAACCGTTGTACTTGTCTAAAAAAAAAAAAAAGGATTTTCCTACATGTATCTCCCTCTCAGGCTTATAAATAAACAGGACACCTTCAGTGTTAATTCAGAATTCATTCTTTATTAGAGTCACAATATAGTAAACAGACTTGGCTGGGGTAATGTGAGCCTAAGTGCAGTCTGACAGAAACCGGGCTTCATTTAAGAGGTTTGGTTATTTCTGTGAATGGATGTCCTGGAATGTACTGATGCATTGTCCAGTATTCATATCTAATAGTCAGGTTAAGAACACACCATGCATGAAAACATGTATCTATTTCACTTTTACATAGAGAGTCCTGTCATTTTTCATTGGTAATACTACTTTGTCTATGTTTGATTGTCAGCTGACAATGAAAATAAATGTTTGAAGCCCTTTTTGATTGACAAAGACGGTCCTGGCGTCTCATTTTTGAGGGAATCACATTTTGTTCCTCATCCGTCTAGATTGGCAGCTGTTCTGTGATGCAGAATGTGAGTGGAAACTTACATCTGCTAAAATTGGAGAAAATTGAATAAAATGACAACTCGCCTGAATGATGATAAAAGTAGGGCTACTTCGACCATGCAGCCAAAAATCATGGCTAATTGAGGGATCATTAAGCTGATGTTTGTTTCCCCAGAGTATTACTAATCAGCTGAAAAGTTGCATTTCCTCCACTATTCTGCCAAGAAATTCCACTCTTCCAGATGCAGCCATTAGCATCTCCCACTTTGCATGTTTCTCCCCCCACTGCTCCGTCCCTCCTGCACCAGCTGTAGAGTGCCTCATTTCCTGTCATTTCAATATCTAACACATACTGCAACACTTTATTCTCTCTTCAACCAACACATACATTTCGATTATTCCTTTAATTCAGGGGTGCCTAAATAATACATTGTACAGGACCAAAAGTTCTCAGTGAAGGGCCACAAGACAAAACCAAACTAATGTTTTGGCATTGAAGTAAATATATGTTTTATTGTTAAATAAAAAGAATTTAACAATAAAAACTTGGAGAGCAAAAGATCTCGGAACAAAGATGAACTTGAGGTAATGTACACTAAACATTTGTTTTACTTTCTGTATTTCTTAAACATTTTTGTTTATTCGTATGCTGCTGCCTCATTTGCTCCATAAATGGCCTCACTCATGGAGGTTACTTGATGACAGAACCGCAGCACATCTAGTCTCATGTAAAATTATGGTCAGTTAATGTATTGCCGCTAGCATTAAAGCAAGTTAAAGGAAGTAAAACCTACTGATCTAGTGTAATGGGCACCAGTGGAGAAACAAAATGTGGGCTCAAATTTGGCAGCCCTGATTAAACCCTGATTAACTATGAACTATTAAAGTAGGAACCTAGGAGTCAGCATTATCTAAAACCCTTAAAATAGTTATTTTTGACAGAGTGAGAGTCTGTCTTTGAAGCGTATAGCAACTGTATCAAACCGCCAAACTTGGACACCTTTTATTACTTTCAGAGCTCTGAGACAGCCACCTTCCACCTCAAAGAGGAAATGTGGTTGGAAGGCTGTCTACATTTCCTTGACGTTTTGTTTCTGAGATAAGTTAGCTACTAGAAGTTATGCCTCTATGATTAAATTAAAAATAAATAAATAAAAAAACAGGGCAGTGATGTCTTCATAGTTAAGGTACTGGTTCAAGCCTCATCACCATAAAGTTGCCACTGTTGGGCCCCTGAGCAAGGCCCTTAATCTTTAATTGCTTAAAATCATGTTCAGTCACAAATGTAAGTCGCTTTGGATAAAAGCGTCTGCTGAAAATGTAAATGTAATATAAAAGAATGTATTGATGCACAATAAATTAATAAAAAAAGAATTAATTTTAGTAATTAGGAACAATCAATTCAAAGGCAAAAGTAACCCCAGACCACCAATAATTCACAACGCATTGCTATTTTATAATAACTACTGTAAACATCATGTTCAGACAAGACATACACCTAGAGATTATTTTGACACAGGGAGAGGGATATGACCTAAGGAACGCACCTTTATTTCTTTCCTTTTTTTTTTTTTTTTTAGTATTGTCAGCTAGTTTACTCCAAGACAAGGCCGGGTTATGAATAGGACATCACGCTGGGATGGGGTCGCCATGGTAACTGTACTTGCACAGCTACCGCAACCCCCATTTCCATTAAGCCACTGGTTTCCCCTCACCTGAATTGGTGAATCACATTTGCACCATTATATTGCACTATCACACATTAGCAGTTAAAGCCATTGCCATGCAAGCTCACTGAAACAATACTTTTTAAAATTAGTGTAGTTAAATAAAAGATAAACCATGGCTGAAAACTATGGCAACCAAATGAATTGATAAACACTGGCAGTTGCACCAGAAGGCATGGACTGATTGCTATGTTCAGCAATGAGGAACATGGGGGGGATAAAAGAGAGAGAGAGAGAGAATGTGAGAGTGAAAGAGAGAAACATATGGGTATTAATGAGGGAGATACTGGAGGATAAAGACTCCATCTGTCTCACCAAGAGTGAGAAGTCCACTAAACGAGCTGCTAATCATTCAGCTCTAAAGAAGAAAAAAAAAAAAACAGTCGAGTATGACTGTATTTGACTCCGAATCTGACTCTGTCTAATTAGTCAACTAACAAAACGTAATTAAGACCTTGTGAGCACAGAGAGCAATTCAAGTTGGCACTAAAATAAATTGGACATGTTTTTCATATCCATTTTGTGTCAAAATTGAACAGTGAGACAGTACAAATAAACTAAGGGACCTCTATAGCAGTCAGGCCAAACATCTATTTATTCTCTTATTCATTGATTCTAATCGTTATTCGGCCAAAGCAATCAAAATATACTAGTATTAAAAGCTACCCACCCCCCTAAAAAAGAAAAAGTGAAACCACAAACCTACAAACAAATTACACAGCATTGATTTTCTTAAACAATAAAACTGACAGATGATTACTATAATTATTTGTCATAAAACATAAAATACTGTATACTTGCTTTGTGTCTCACATAAGCTCATAAAATAATAGTAAAAACAATTGCTGGCAAAAATCAATTAATTATATTAGGGACAATATAGACACACTGGACTCAGAGAATTAAATTGAATTGTATAGCTTATTATACTTGTAAATGGCTTCTTAAATGTAATTTATTTACTTGATTTATTTATGTATTATTATTTTCCCCTTTGTGTTTTGGAGGGACCATGTTGGATACTTCTTGGGGGGTGGGATGATAGAAAATTACAATACCTTGGGAAGATGGGATAATGCCTATGAGTGAATCACTACATCACCTTGTTTTACAATTCAATAAAAAGAAAGAAAAGACAATGAGGAGAAATAAGCATTTCCAAATTTGTAGCAACATATGGAAAACCCTTCTCACTTCCCCCTGAACAGAGAGACCCCCAATTATATATGGTTTGCTAAATTTGCTGTGGGAAAAATGTGTGACTATAAGCAGTCATTTTCATCTAATCAATTGGAGAGTCTCGTCAGTGAAATTTAGGCTGTACTTGCTGTTGAAGTAAAACCCGTTTTACGTGAGTTTGTTTTGGATCTAAAGATGTGTTCATGTACTGTGTGTACAACCAATTTGTTACCAAATGTGTTCATCTACCATGTCAAATGATAAGGCAAGAACCTCAGTCCTGTCATAATGAGCAAACTTCACATAAGTATGCCAGTGTGTTTCATTGTGCTATTAACATTCCAATACCAAATCAGAAAAGGTTGGGATGACCTGAAAAACCCTAATAAAATAAAGATGCAGTGTTTTTACGTTGACTTATTTGATTGCAGACAGTCTGACCCAAAGATGTTTCATGTACAAATCAATCTTATGTATTAATAAACATCCATTCCTGCATTTCAGGCCTGCGACACATTGCAAACTCATGATTTAAATAAGTTTATTTCCATAATGTGATTCCAACAGGTTATTGTAGTCATGATTTGGTCCAAAACACTCTGATGAGCAAAATGTGACCAGATATCCAGTTTGCCACAAAACATTGTACCTGAAAGGAATTTGCTCATTTCTCCTTCTACACTTTAATATCAATACATGATTCAAGTAATCAGGAGGAATTACAGTCTGTAAAGGTAGAACTTTACTGTGCATAAAATAGGCTTATTTTAACCATGTCCAGAAGTGACATCACAGTGCTCTGAGGCATTTAGGATGGACAATTACACTGAAATCATTTATTTGTGGTCAGACAAATCAGCATACAAGGTCTTGTCTGGGGTTGTAGAAAAAAAAGCCTAACAATGTCACAAAGTGTTGTATGACATACTGTAGACAAAGCTATAACCTTATTTCTAAGCTTTAGAGCACTGTACACACAACTGACTCAGAAATACAATGCACACAGCTGCTAAAATTCAACTTTCATTCCGTTAGGTGGCCCCAGGAGTGTGATGAATGAGTAATGCCCTGTGATAACCTCTTACCAGGCTGGCTGCTATTGTAAAGACTAATACTGTTACAAGTCTGATCTACTCTGGGATTATGGGTCTCACTGCAATTCAGTCCTGCAGCTTTAAAAATGGCTTGCGATCAGTCCTTACTCCTTATGTGGATAGAGAAACTGTAATAGTTATCAGGTTATTATTCGAGCCCAAACTTGCAATTGCCAAGTTGCCAATGTTGTGCCCATGAGGGTAGCAAACAACTCAATCGGTTACAACTGCAAGTCACTTTGGATAAAAGTGTCTGCTGAATGCCATGAATAGAAACCTGCTAGCTCGATGTTGACATTAAATTGGAAAGCTTCCCGGGTAGAATAGAAATCACACAGCACTGATTTTACTATGTTGAACCGGTTGATGGAGTAACCAATTAGGCAGTTCATTAAGACAGAATGCAGTAGGAAATAAACATAATGAATAGTTTCATAGTTTTAATGAACAAGTGTAGTTAAGTATTTACTTTGAGTGTGTTATTTGTTTCCTCAAGATTGCCTGTAAGCCTTGTACTTCTTGTTTGCAGTGCTTATCATGTAGGACTACAAACTGCAGTACAAAAATAAATTAAGATCACAGATTCATGTTACTGCTAATTTCAAAGGACATTAATCGTATTACTCACATTGATTATTGAATTAAGATAACACTGTACGATTACTCAGACTTTTGCTCTATATAAGCTTTAGTGTGAAAGCAAAAAAAAAAAAAAATTATAATAATAAATCACACAGCACACCCACTAATATCCATCTAAAAAAAGCTTTAAGATTCAAACTAATATACCAGTGCTGAACAAAGCAGGCATGTTCAAAACTCACATTTTTTACAATTTTTTATAATACATTGTTTTGGATGATATGAGAATGTAGAACCGAGCGAGAGAGAACCGTAAAGGGTAATTATTTGTCCTTTTGTGGAATGACTCCTCTGTTAATAAGATTAGGTCTTCCTGGGAGTGCCAGCCGAAGTCAGGACTCATCTAATGGCTTTGTTAGGCTAATTAGCACCATTGTAAATTTGGTGCAGTTTTGACCTTCATGTATAAGACCTGTGAGAACAATACATCCAGCCACGCACATAAGAGGCTTCACGCATTCGTTCTCAATCCATTCATGCACAAGATGATCTGAGATTAGCCTGATAGTGGGAAAAAGCTCACCACAGATGTTGTACAGGGTTACTTTCAGCACAGTATTCCATGCAACTCCATGAAAATCTTTTTTGTACTTTGTGATGGGCCAGCACTAAGCTGTAAAACATTCGTTTTGACCTTGTGAAGTGTTTTTTTTTTCCTTTGTCATGGTTTGACAATGAAAACCATCAACAGCAGAAAACTTCTAAAACAGAGATGTGTATTTAACAGACTTGTATTAGCGGTGGTGTTCCTAGAACCATTTGGCTCTTCAACCATGTGCAGAGGTGGCAGGTAGGAACAGTAGCTCAGTGGAGACTTTAAGAGTCGAACGGTGACATCCTAGACATAACACGTTCACATTCAAGTCCAGATGATTTTGACCTTGCCACAGCAAACAATAAATGTGAGCTGTACTCAAATAAATCCTGAAGGTCCAACATTCTGGCACTAGAATGGCAGGCATTCTAAATGTTCTTTGGGTTTGGAGTTTAAACTATAAAAAAGGCCTTTTTTGACCACATGCAATACGTGCAACATAACCAATGCATATTTTGTGGGTTTACTGTATCAAGTCTGTACTACAAATATGCCCTTATAAGACTACAGGAAAGGTCAGATGGCAGCAGCCAATCAGCAGCAAGGGGAAATTAATACTACACATTGGCTACTTTAAAAACTGCCGAATACAGGGGTATTTTCCCTTATGGGTTTTCCCTTTTATTGTGGGAATATAGCTAAATGTACATTAACATTAAGAAATATATATTTACGAAATTTGTTTCATAAATGTTAAATGGCTTGAAGAATTCTACATTGGCAGAAAAAAAATATTTGGAAGATATGCACGTTTTCCTTGAATTTGCGGGGGTTTCTGCAAACTATCATTACAAACCGTGACTGTGTGGGTTTTACTATATACAGTGGTCTATTTCAGAGCAGTTGAAGTAAAGTTTGTTTATTTGGGATTTTAACATGTTTCAACTTTGGTTACATACATGCCAGGAAACGGTTATTTATTACACAAGTTTAATCAGTACTCAAGTTATACTTAACACAGTTATGGACAATCTATCTCCAATTTACCTCAATTGCATGTTTTTGGACTGTGTGTGGGTTTACTCGGGAGAAAGGACACAGACCTCTCAACCTGGGGATTGAACCTAGGACCTTTGTTAGGAGACCCTGAACTGAAGTAGTTGCTGTTTGCTCAGTTATGATCTTTCATCACTGACAACCTCAGATTGTTGGACCCCTTTTGACCTTTCTGAAAAAAAAAAAAGGAGAACGCTCCAGCCATTAGGGCTTAACAAGGTACCATAGCATGTTTATACAGCATGTATTGCAGAGCCGAGGCCTGTGTTCAAATTGTGTATTGGTTGTACAGGTACTCAATACCTGCCTGGACACAAAACATTCAGGGGGGAAAAAACCTGGTGGACCTAGTGACTAGATATAGGTAAGTGAATGAGTTAAATGTAAGTGATGTGTTCTTTGCTTGGGTCTGGTGTTGACTTTTTGGACAAGACCTACTTTACCAACCTTTTAAATGGTGACTAAAAAAAGTACATTACAATCCCAAGTCAGAAAATGTGTCAGATTTTTTTTTTACTTGAATTATTTGACTGGATAGACTGTGAGCCCAACATGTCATATGTCCTGTTCAAAAAAGTTAGGCCTAGTAATGTGGTAATGCGATTCCAAACAGGCGACTGATTTTACTGTACGAAACCATGATGACAGTCTGCCACCATACAAAAGCGGATATTAACCACACTGGCATGACATTACTTCAAGCATTTGTCAAGAGTTGAATGCTACTTACATCTTTATTACCAAGAGCTTTGACACAGCCATATAAGTCCTGGCATTGTACTTGTTCC
>JAYDZG010000036.1:15284657-15297604 GCA_034509265.1 Microcambeva bendego
TTGGATTTCCATTGATGATTTTTGTGTGATTTTGTTGTCAGCACATTCAACTTTGTACAGAACAAAGTATTCAATGATAATATTTCATTCATTCAGATCTAGGATGTTTTATTGGAGTGTTCCCTTTATTTTTATAAAGGGATACATACCCTTACATAACTGATTTTTTCTTTTATTTAAATGCTATCAGAATAGAAAATAAAAATAGAAAAAAGTACTTTATTTTGATATTTATATTTTAATATAAATGTATATTTTGTATTTTATAATGTTATTGAGCAGTGATGACAAATACAACTGGAAACTAAATGCTAAAACTTATATGCTTCAATTATTGTCACATGGACAGCATGGGATTCCACACAGATGTTAGCAAGCACCTTAAAACATGATAGTCAGCTTAACTTGGAGAATGATGTAAGAACTGGGACTTCATATCCAAAATGTATTCATGGCTTACACCCAGATTAGAATATACCGGACTCAAGAACATCTGCATAAACTGTTTTTCTTTGGTCAACATAAACTAATAAAAAAAAACGAGGTACACATTTATTACACAAGACTAATCAGTTCACGAGATTAATGTCAAACAAAGTCAAGGACAATTTAGCATCGCCAGTTAACCTGACTGCATGCTTTTGGACTGTGGGAGAAAACCAGAGAACCTGTAGGAAATCCCCAAATACACAGGGAGAACAAGCAAAGGCCAGACGGCCAGCCTAGGGACTGAACCCATGACCTTGCTGTGAGGGCTACCTATTTAGCCCTAGTGCCATATTAACACAACTATGAAAAAAGCTTGGGAAAACCACTATATAGTATTAAACAATAAATCCAGCTATTTACATTTAATTTATCAAATATGTTTTAATTGGAGTTGTGGTTTACGTTTGTTTTGTAGATTATATCGAATGTTTACATTGTGTTTAAACATCTTATCTTGTTATCCTTTCCCATCAAGTAAATGTTTGAAAGAACGTTCTGAAGTGGTTTATCTGGCCTTTTTATGACAGCAGGTCCCTGTGGTGATACCACTGATGACTTCAGTCAGGATTACACATTAGTGGGGACAAAGTCTATTTGCATTAGAATGCACTGGCTCTCCGTCATTAGGACAAGTTTGGATTGTGCAAAGGTGTTATTTATGAGACATTAGTTATTTGTGTGTAGTGTAGTGTTTCTAACTTTTGCTGTGACAGAGAAATAAAAGTTTCTTACATTTGTGTGAAGGAAATTCCTCCCATTTTAATGAATAATTCTCTAATTTGGGGTTGCTGTTTCTTCTGGGACTACATTTGCAGTACCAATTTTTTAAATAATTTAACCCTTTATCTCAAATTGAAATTCTGCAAGATTAATTTAGTTTTCACGACTACCTAATCCTGATGAGGTCATGGTGTGACTTTGCATGACACTATCGAACCCAAGGTTTTAATCACAAGGATAAAAAATCCCTCCCAATAGGTTTCATTAAGCCCATCCACCTATCACTGTAAACACATATCTCCAAAAACCCAGAATTTCAAAAGGGGTAAAAAAAACCTCCTCAAATTATAACATTACCTAGTTAGGATTTGGTAAATTTGCTTGCCGGTAGGAGATAGCAGTTAGCACCAGAGACGCCCGAGTAAACATAAATGAATCATGGGAGGAGATACGTTTTGATGCACAGCTCAAGTAGCCAATGGAGCAATTTATGTGTGTGTTTGTCCAAAATAAGTAGTATTGTTCTATTCTATAATTCTTATTTTAGTTTATATAATAAAACCCTGCTCATCTTGATCAAACAAATGATAATGAACCTGATACTTTGGTCCCCCCCCCACACTCCCCACAACTAGTACAGTCTAAGGGCATTGGTCTGTACTCGAATGAGCAATGTTTGTGTCATTTTAATTCTTAAGGAAGATAAAAATGTTGCATGCATACATAATTGTAAAAGTATGTACAAAATATATGTTTGTTTAGTAGATTTTTAATGTCTTATTTGTTTGGTTAAATTCAGGACTCATTACACAAGTTTCATCAGTTCACAAGCATATATTGAACCAAGTCATGGATTCTATTTCCAATTCACCTGACTCATGTTTTTGGACTGTGGGAAGAAACCAGAGTTCCAACTAAAAACCCACAGACAGGGGGAGAACATGCAGACACACTAAAAGGACCAAGACAGTGCTATTTAACCACTGTGACACCCATGTACTATATATATAATATTTAAAAAAAACACTTGGTGACACATTTTACTCTTACAACCAAGACTTTCTCCTATAAAAGCATAATTTTGAGAATTTCCACTCTATGTCTATCCAATATTGTGCCATTAAATTTTCCATCAAGCTCCAACTACTATAAATGCATTTACTTAACATATCCCTACCATCATACTTAAGGCAGACTGTGTTACTTTGCTGATGTGGCTAAACAGATGCATTCCATATACTGCTTATTTTAAGCTAAATCAATTCTGTTTTAGTCCAATCTGACCATACTAATTGCTGCTCTGCAGAAACTGCTGGAAATCCTTTAAAATCTTAGCTCATCTTAAAATCATGGATAGATGTACCTTTTTTAAATTAAATTGGAAACTTGATTCATTTGCATACAGCACATTACATTGAATGCAAAATGGATTGATTGTTAATGACAACCTGTTTTGACACAGTTATTCATAAATTGTAAGGTATGTTAATATGAATGGCAAAAGGAAATTCTGTTAACTTAATGTAAATCATGCAATCCAAGATAATTAAATCTGAATGCGATTAAAAGCACTAATGAAATGATAAATTGCTAGAAATTTCCTGTGGGAATAAAAAAAAAAAGAAAGAAAAGAAAATTACGAGTTTATTGGCAAATCAGAAACATGAGTATATATCAAAAATGTACATTATTATTCCTTTTAAATCAAGCCTGGCTAAAAAGTTCTCAATTTGAACTGGATGAAAATTCTCGATTAAGTCATGTTTCATGCCCTCAACCATATAAAAATCCTCTTTAATGGCTGAAATTCTAGGTTGTATTTATTGCAATTTTAGGCTTCAGTTATATCAGTAATGATCAATTTTCTAGCTTCAATACAAACTTGCATGGCTTTGCCTTGTGAGAAGAAAACCAGGATCCCCAGAGTAAACCTGAAGAGATAAATTTGACTCTCCAGTTCACCTCACTCAAAGGAAAGGTTATTCATTTTTTTTAGAGAACACTCAACAAGGACTTTGGAAAAAATATATAAGTGGGATTAAATCCAGGGAGTTACCATGTGCCTTGCTCCCGTTGTAGAGCTGGGATGGGCTCAGGCACCCCTCTCAAAGCCTAATTAGGATAAGGGGTGTAAGGAAATGGACTGAACTGAGACTGACTTTTAAGCTTTTCTCCCAGTGCATGAAGAGAATGAACTGCTCACTAACTTTTTATACAAGATAATCACATGGCAGAATGGCACTTAAAGTACATTGGTGAGAAAGGCTACCAGTTAAGAAGTGAGACTGTTAGTTTTACAAGAGGGTTACTGGCCTGTCTCTACCAATATGTGGTGTAAGAGTGCATAATAGCCTCCTCTATAGCTTTTAGTATGATTGTCTCCCGGTGCACTGGTTGAAGTGGCACTCCTGATGGTGGAGTTTGGACTCATTTAGTAATCCAAATATTTAGTCATCTCTGAACCGTGTGTTCCTGGTTGAAATCCCAATGAACATTTACTTTATATAAATGAACACTGCCTTACTCTGGTTGCTTCATTTAGTTTTTAATGCGAACATTTTATGCTTGAGTGAATAAGGCAGTTGTCTCAGTCTGTCAGGTTTTAGTCAGTTGGTCAAGGCCATTTCTTTTGAAGTAATCTAGATTTATAACCAAGATATTATTCCATAACAAACATTTACACCATCGGCAAGAAAGCAAATGTGGCTTTCGACCAACTCAGACATGAGAACACATGTCTACTGTGTGTTGCATATATAGAATTATAGACCACTATATCCAAAATGTGGCCATTTTACCATCTTCCACACATCTACTGTAAAAACATTCAGAAAATTGACTAAATAAACTGCAGTCTGTGTAGGCTAAGACTAGAAAAATCTAGCCTTGCAAGACCAGCAAGCCCTCAATCATAAAATGAACGAGAAACCATCATGTAATGGTTATAATCCCACAAATGGTTTAAGAAACCCCTGTCACCAAAGCAGGTTCTAGAACTTGCTTTTTATATAACCATTACAATGACAAAAAGCACTTTGTTTTGGCAAACAAGCTTAAACAATCTGTGGGTCTTTATAGTGCATGGAACTCTACAGTTTGAAACTTGACATTGCTATTAGTCGGCTGGGCACCACTAGCGATTAGGATGCACAAACCCGTGTATCATAGTTCCAGTCCCAAGCCCTAAAAATGGGAGGGTTGTGCCAGGAAGGGCATCCGATCTAAACACTTTGGATCTTGGTCCAGATTACTAATTTGGCACAGTAGCAACCTTCAACGAGAGCAGCAGTTAATAGCAACTTATAAGAGCCTGAACTCTCCTGGAACGACTTCCACACAATTTAATAAAATGGACATGATTAAAGTAATGATTAAGTATTTTTTACAAGTTTGATTCGTCTGACATGCAGATGATGTCCCAGGTAATTTTTTAGACTAATTTCTAAGTAGTTTAATTATTTTTGGTTTCTGACCCAAAAGCTGAGAACCAAAGAATTAAAAAAAATAAAATTCAAGTAATGTGCTATAAGCGGTCAGTGACTAAAGTCATGTTTACACCTCTATCTCTCTTTAAATCTTGCCGCTCTTTGCTCTTTAGGCCAGACTGTCTGGGATTGGCCTGCATGAACTGGGTTGTGCTTGTATTGCATAATCAGCAGTGTGAGGATGAAAGCCCAGACAGAATTTAACTTTACAGGTTTCAGATTAAGGCCTGACACTCTTGCACCACTCCCTGAGAAACAGACTGAAATATAAAAGCTTATACTCCTGTCTTCTAGCTTCACTGCTAATTACAACACAATTGTATAATTTACTGGCTTGCATCTGAGTAACTGCAACACAAGAATTCAGGTGAGTGCCTGTTGTGCCGGTGACCCTTAGTGAGGGTTTTGGATGTTTAGTTTGTTTCTTGTGTGCCTTCTGTGTGCTGTTGCAAGTTCATGCAGGGTCTCCTATGCATGCACTGCCACTTATTCATAAATGATTTGTTAATAGAAACACACCCACAGTTTACATCTGTACTTGTCTGTACCTGTATCTGTTTGATAATTTATAGCATTGATAAACTAGTTGCACATGCACACATTTAGAAATGCACACAGCTATAGATCTTTACTATATAACTATCTATATGTAAATGTAAACAAAAAGTGTAGTTACTCGCTCAACCAGTTCAAGTTACAAATATGCTGGTACACCTTTAATTACAGAGGGTGGTTTGTTTTGGCTTGTTTTTTTTAGCAGACGGGTTTGGGGCTTAACCAGTTGTGCAGTACAATGACACTGCTTTTACTTTACTGTATGATTCCATGGGTTTCATACAAGTAGTGCTCTTGTAACTGTGAAAAATTATTAATTTTACTGTTTACTCCTTCCTACTGGAGGACATTTATTCATTTTTACTTGTTCACTTGCCTATTCAAATTACCATTATTTTAAATATTTATTTTTATTTATTAATTTTTATTTTGAAATGGCTTTACAAATGTGCACAGTTTAAGAAAGCTTTTACTAAATGCCTTTATTTAATGTATTGTACATGTCTGAATAGAGCTGATAATAAACATGGCTAAATTCTAAACCGCCTGACATGGTAAAATAAACCTGCTACCATGGACTAAACCCAAGTGAATAATTTGTTGAGTTTAGAAATTCTTTCTAAAACAGGATTTGAACTTTGTGTTTTACACTCCTAGTTACATTCATGACAGACACATGGTAGTTCAAGATACAATAATGCCCATGACTGATATAACATATCTCCAATTCATCTCACCTGCATGCTTTTCGACTGTATGGGTACTTTGTGTGGATTTACTGTGGGTGCTTCCTTAGACATGAGAAGCATCCTTAGACAAGCATCATTCAGTGTGTACAGCATTTAACATCAATACACCAAACAGCAACATATAAGTTATATATAACACCTTTATAAAAATATAGCCCCTCAAATAATGTGTAAAGCCAATACCAGCATCTATACACCAAAATGCAATGGGTTGATGTTCAGCACCAATGTCAACATACAGCAATTAATTCATTACATATAGCCCCAATATAAATATTGCGCCTCAATCAATCCGTAAAGCCAGAACTAACATATATCCTATATCAATGGATTAATTATGTTAAAATCCCAATAAGCAAAATGTTTATAGATTTTTATCTATGTTTTACACTTTGGTTCCTTTGATGAATCTTGCGTAACAACTTTCCGGTCATCAACTCACAATATATCACATCAAACAAATCCTGGACTATTTTGTTTCTCCAATTCACCTCACTTGCATGTTTTTGGATTGTGGGAGGAAACCAGAGCAGCTGGAGTAAACTCTTGCAGACACAGGGAAGAACATGAACACACTGAAAGGATTTGGACCTCCCCTTGGGATTGAACCCAGGACTTTCTTGCATTAAACCTATTGTGTCAGTTTTAGCTCTAGCACTTCCATTTGATATAGAACCTTCTGTGTACAGAGTTCACTTCTGTCTGTTTTTAAAAACTCTCTCTTGTAAAGATTAATCAAACAGGACACAGATTCCTTGACCACACAACTGGACACACAGGTCAGCCTGTGTAAAGCTGAAAAAGAATAGTGTTGGACAATTCAACTATTTATTAAAAGCTTAAAATTAATCTTAAGCTTTTAAAAATGAATATAGTTACCTGTCTTTAGTCACCAGACATCATTTGAGTAAATTACGGAACTATTTAGGGTGGTGGCATGGTGGCTAGCACCATCACCTGACAGCAAGAATGTGCCCCCAGGTGGAGAGGTCCGGGCCCTTCCTGTTGAGTTTGTCTAATTGTGAATGTAGTACATCCATAAATGATCAGAGCATAACCCTGAAATAACTTCTGTTACAGTACAGCATAGATGCCAGAGAGAATCATGATTAGCGTGATAATCAATGCATTATGGAAACCCCAATGGGGCAAAATACCTTCACTCAATGTCATAACACACCACCACAGAAAAGTCTGATACAAATTGTCACGGTCTGATAAAACACACGTATTTTCATAAAACAAACTTTACAGGAAAGGCAAAATGTGCTCATGTTAATGCGGTAAACAACAAATCACACACTTAATACAATACATTTATCACTGCACATAACTTATCTAAAACATTTCTGAACTTCACTCAAAATAACTGTATGGATATTTTTGCTGTTTTCCAGCAAATTTATCAAAAACTAAAGAGTAAACATGTAATAAGTGCTTAAACTAAACCCACACGCTTCTGATAAATAATACTATTACAGTAGTCCGTCACTTTCACGCTTCGACTATTGTGGCTTCCCTCTATTGCGGCTCAAATATGCAAGTACATCTAAATATATAATCGCAGATTTTTTGCTGGTTCATGGATCTGTGGACAATAGCCAGTGTTCAAACTGGCTCCCTATTCCCTACATTGGTAACTACGTAGTACATAAAAGGGACTGAAGTAAGGAGTAGTGAACTATGACTACCTTTTGTGGATCAATACGTTTTGCTTACATTTTGGAAAAAAATACAATAAAAAGTGTTTTGTGCTCATTTTCATGTGTAATCAAGCCCTTCATTATGTCGGGAAAATTATCTGCTCCTTTCACTGCTTCCAGTGCCATGCCCAAGCACCAAAGGATGCAAACGATCGCTGAAAAGGTTGCTTTTCTTACTTAAAGGATTTTCATCCAAAGAGGGATTACTGCATTACATTTCCCATACATTCCACTGCACACCATGCAGCAAATGTAGCAAACAAGTTTCTCTTTAAGCTCAACTCGAATGTAGCTTTATTGGCATGACAAAATATATGGACAAGTCTTAATTTCATATTTAAGAAACAGAATTACAAAAATAAAGCAAGTTTCCCTTTGTAAACACACTTGCTGGAATGGGGGGTCCGGTTTTGATGGACAGTTGTACCAGCATTACCTTTTTATTTGTATGTTTGATATTCGCTTATACCAAGAGAGAATTTAACCTACAATCCACACCAGTAAAAAAAAGTAAAAAAAAAACACTAAAAATGGAGATACATGTTTTTCATATGACAGCAACAACATATATATGAGTTCTATACTGCTCTAGACATCGTGCACTAGTTAAAATGAACAGTTTAGCAGAACTGTGATGTAGGTTCTGCATTGGTTTAGTTTATTTGTTTGTCACATATCAAGCAAGCCCTATTAAAAATCCTAATAAACAAACAGAACGATTATTCTGGATGAGTGACTTTTCCAGCCCCTCTATAAATTAAATGCAATTGTAAAACAGCATAGCCAGCCTTAAATGTTAAATGTTAAAAACAAAAATACCCTACACAAAACATGCATCAGCAACATGCATTGTAGTCCAAGTCTTGATGTCATTAACTATTTGTAGGTGAAAGTTCACTGGAATCTGTGAGTAGTTAGGGTTAGGTTATCTATTTAAAGTTACGTTTGTGTTATATAAAACTAGTGTACTTTGAATCTTACATTTGCATTGTTGTGAATGCAGTGGATTCACAAAGTGTTCGATTCTTTCGCTTATAGATTATTTAAACATCACGATGGTGGGTTAAGAGTAACATTTTAAGCAGTAAACAGTCACCCAAGAATCTGCATGCATTCTGGAGGAGCTAATTAGGTCTAATTAAGCGATCCAGTTCTTTGTGAGAACCACTACACAATTTAACAACAATTAATCAAAGCATACAACCAAAACAGCACAGGAGCTTTAAAACAAGTATCTGAATGAATGTCATATACACGACTCAGATCCACACTTGTAAAGATGTAGTAAAATTTGTAATTTTTAATTTGTAGTAATTAAATATGACCTGTTGGTCATTACTGGTGATAAGATTGATGGAATAAAATGATTAGTGAAGGTTTCATTCAACTATTTAATTAAAAACCAAGCCTTTCACCAATCTCACAGTCCCTTTGTCTCACTATTTGTTAGAAGACTTGAGATGCAAGTTTTTCAAACCCAAAGGAAAAAAAGGCGCTTGTAATTATCGAACAAGATTGAATTTTTACACCACCTGCTGAATTATAGATTTTGTTAAACCATTAAAAACACTTGTTTGTTTTTATTGTTTAAGTTTATTGCTATATCAGCAACATACTGGCTAGCTTTATTGCACAGATGGATATTAAAACTGTACATTATTTGTGCAGATAGTTTGTGTTCAAGTCTGCCACCAAACACTGTGAAAATGACTGAACTTTTTAGACAATCTAATGTCCTTTGAGGACTGGGACACAAACATTGATGATCTTTGAAAGCCCAGCTGTACACTGCTTTTCAATATTGACCTACAAAATGTTATGTCTACGTATTTACTCAGCCAAAATGCTGGGGGAACTTATGTGCGCTAATGGAGCAATATTTGCCCCATCGAGGGCTTAGAAACACTCCATTTCTGTATCTAAGGACTGGACAGGAAAGGACTGGAAAGGGAAATCAGATGGAAAAAGGTAGAAACTCTCTGCAAATGGCTTTTCATTTAAAAAAAGGAGTAAATTAGGATATTTTGCTTGGGGTTTAAAAGCGGTAGGTTAGAAATATGAAAAGATGGCTAATTGTAGCTTCCATATGCTATGCTTAACAGTAACAGCACTGAAATACATATTTCAGTAAAATAAAAAAAAGTTACCGTTTCTTGGGTGTTCTGAACATTGTTTAAAAAAACAATAGTATAATTAGATTTGCTAGTCATAGCTTTATTTACCATTTACTGAATTAATTAATACATGACAGAGTTGCAGTGTGTCTGAGGTGTAGCTGTGCTTCGAAGGTTAAAAAAACATAATGAATGTCTTTTATACAGCATAACACTCATCTTCCACATTCAATTAAGCAGTTTCCTACTGCAACACCGTATCCTAATTCAAAAGCCACTAGTGTGCCAGGTGTTTTAAATGGGTCACCGGAATTCTGTCATGTGAAGGAGCAATGAAAGCTTGTGTGTAATGGCGAAACCAGATGTTCAAATCTTGGGCTGGGGTCAGAAATACAGAATAAGCATGGTGGTATGTTAGCTTAGGCAAATAAGTGCATCCTTAGTGGCATGTTAAGAGGAAAGTCTACAGCCTTGACAATAACTCAGTGTAAATTTAAGGACATCAATACTTGATTTCCTGAAAACAGTAGAATGGGAAATAAGCATTTGGGAAGGTACCATGGTAAACTTGGGAGTCAAGTCAATAGAAACAAAAACAAACCAGTTGATACCAGTTATAGACCCAAGTGGCAGCAGATATAGATGATCAACAAACAGTATTCAACTCCATCTGATTGTTGTGAAGTTGTGTAATAGGGATCAGTTTTAGGTCTAATTAGAATTAACAATATTTTGTAATGGTATACAGAAAAGTAAGGGTCAACTGAATACCTCCAATTTATCTTTTGCATGTTTTTTTGACTGTGGGAGAAACCCAGAGCATCCAGAGTAAACCCTGGGAGACACAAGGAGACCATAACACAAAGGCCCTGGACCCCATTTGCATCTGCATAGGGCCGCAAAACATCTGGCTAGGTATGATTGAAGAGGAGCAGAGAGAGATGCAAATGCTGCATTTGACAGGGTTAATCCCAGTGTTTACGAAGTAGTAAACTGTTGGGAAGGGCAGAATCATCACAGCAGAGGTCATTAACTATCCTTGAAAGAGCAGTCACTGTACCTTAGTGGGGTCCTCAGAAAAGTTAATGGCATGTATGTGCATTTACTTTTGGACCATTTGACAGAAAGGGCAGATCAGTAATGTGTGTACTACTAAGGTCAGTAAAGTCAAGAGCAGTGAGACAATGGCACTTTCAAAGAAAAGGATCAGGACAGCCAGGAACCGGACAGTAGTGATTGACCAGGTTCCTTTTCATTTTATATTCACCCAATAGAATTCACTCTCTTACAGTCTCATTACAAGGGATGGTGGTAGCCTAATGGGTAGAGCTTTGGACTATCAACCAGAGATTGGGGGTTTAAATCCTGGCTCTGCTAGGCAGTCACTGTTGGGTCCTTGAGCAAGACCCCTAACCCTCACTGCTCCAGGGGCGCTGTACAATGGCTGACCCTGCACCCTGACCCCAGCTTTCAACATTGGGATACGCAAAGAAATAATTTCATTGTACTGTACATCTGTGTACGTGTAATGACAAAGGCATTCTTCATTCTGCTTTACATCAGTTTAGGGAATCATGATGAGTAGATCATTCATAATATGAGCCGTTTATTATCCAAATTCAAACCAAAAAACACTTTGTAAATGTAATGCTCTCCAGAGAAAGTCATAACTGAGCAAGAGCGAACATGCAGAAAATGGTCAGTGCCAGCAGTAAACTTGTTCAATTCTGTTAAATCTGTTTTGTTTTTTTTCATGAAAGCAAACCCCAGCACATCTTTTTTTCTAAAACTTACTACAATTAAGCTACAGTAAGTCTCTTGCACAGTGAGGCTCTGTATTGTGGCCACTTCTGTCTCATCTGAGCGCAGATTTTCTAAAACTGGACAGATTAGGATTATAGGCTGGCCCGATCTGATACTATCAGTATCGATATTGGCCCAGATTGCTGGATCTGATATTGGATCCGATCAAACTGTTGCTTAGTATAAACAGCTATAAACTCAAAAAAAAACTTTGATTCAACAGCAAAAACCTTTACTTCCACAATTTACACAGTCATAATGAAAGTTTTTTTACTCCCCTAGTTTCCTTTCCTCCACCCCTTAAAGAGACAGTACCATTTATACTGACAGCAGCTTACAACTATGGACAAGCACATAGCCAGAACACATTTATGTAATATTAACTTCATTGCTACACAAACTGTAAACCATATTAATTACATTTAAAGTTAAATTTTATTTATGTTTGTTGATTTATGATTAACAGTATTTTAAGGTTTTGGCCATTGGTTTAATATTTTATCAATTCTATAGTACTGACTAGTTGTTTGTAAGAAGAAATTATATCAGATTGGTAGGCACTCATTTTGTCTGTTGCATTTGTAATTATTAAATGTTCTAATTTACATAAATTATAGCTTCTTAAATTTATTGTTTAACACTGCAGAGTATTACACCTTCATTGTGTCATACCTGGTATAAGTGCAAATAAATTCTGATAAGCCTGCACCTGTGTGCCTCCTAAGTAGGAATGTTGCATTAACATTTACTCAATGACCAACTTGGGTCAGGTAAAAACCATAAGACAACCAAGTTCATCCTTCGAAACTAGGAGAGTTTTGTAGACTAGCTACATATTGTGCTGCAAGTTTTCTGTTCTCTACTGAACTGCTAAACCTTTATTCGACTTTGCTAGTGAATAAAACGGGCTAAATTGATGTCTGGTAACTGTAAACATGATCCGCTCTATTGATCTGTTCCCCCCTCACAGTTCACCTCTGTTTACGTAACGGTCTGTATACTCAGGTCCGAGATGACGTCCGAGTGCATCTCTGCACGTGGGTTTTAGCATTACATTTTATCTTTATCAGATCAACTTATCCCATTTGGCTTAGTTTTGTCACATCTGTATTTTTGGAGTACATAATATATCACTGATCAGTACAATTACTCCTGATCAAACAGATCAAAATCCTACGGTAATCTGCATGAAACAGATTACAGGAGAATCACTGCAGCACAAATCAATAGATGGCAACCTATGCCAAGTCTTTAAAGTAATCTTGTCAGTTCTGATAGGCTACAAAGGGAAAAACAAAGTATTAAATCATGTCTGCTGAATTGCACTTT
>JAYDZG010000036.1:15317856-15331051 GCA_034509265.1 Microcambeva bendego
TATAAAACCCTGCCACGAATTTAACCAATGTGTTGACATGTCGTAAAGCCAGTAAATAAATGCGCAAATATATAAATGCTACCAGTGGACAATGCAAGACGAGTGATCATTATAAGAACTTTTTATTCATGGTTCTTTAAACAGTTCAGCTTTTTTGTTGTCTGATAATGTGTGTCAAACTCTATTTTGGTATCTTTGTGTGGCCTAGTTATATTAAAATAACCTGCATGGAATTCATGATTTTTCATGGTAATAATACTGCTCTGCTGATTTTCCCCTTTAAAGTAATTTATTAAGCTAATTAAATTTTTTATAACTCTTGAAAACACTTTTCAGTCAGATCACTGAGCTGGAGTGGGTATTTTCATCTAATGTTTCCATATTAATTGAAAGGTCAGTTATTAAGTCAGCTTGTTTTGATTAGAACAATTTAGGGCTTTGTGAGTTTGAGATGAAGACAAATGAATAAGGTGAAATTCAGTAAACACAAACTAGTTTTATCTATAGGTTAAAAAGTTTTTTTTATGAGAGCTGGGTGCAAAAAGTCTAATTATGATCCTCCAAGTGTAAAGTACTTTATTTAGATGTCTATTTCAACAACTGTTGAATTTCATGGAGCATAGATCTGTACTGTACCAACCTGCGTATTCTTCGTGGGGTTTCTCCCAATTCTCTTACTTAACTTTGCTGCATTTGTACTGAATAGGGTTGTAACAATACACTCTACCCATGATGCTGGGTTCACGATAAAAAAAAAAACAGTTTATTTTTTAAATATTAAAATATAATGTATTTGTAATTATATTTTTATTTAAATAATGAATGCCCTTTTATTTATAAGGTAAGTGCAAACTCCTTCATTTTATAAACCCATTTAAATCATGGTGAGGTTCATTACATCTTGTCTTTAATTTTTTTTATTCTGCTTGAATGCTGAAGTTACTGAAGATATAGTAAAAGCATTCATTCATGGTTAAGTGATCATGGGAGTTGAAGAGCAGAAATATGGATGGTGAACGGCTGGGTAGAAGAGAGTATGGATATGTGAATTGATGGTTGCATAGATAAATTGTGTCACTGGATTCTGTTATTAAAAGGTTTTTGAGTGCTGGCCTTGAAAGAGCCAAAGTTAAGTATACACAAAAACAAAAGTTTGATAAATGGGTTTGGTGAGTTAATAAGTATTTGACTCTATATGAGGGTTGGGGGTGGCACGGTAGGTAGCAGTGTCGCCTCACAGAAAGAAGGTCCTGGGTTTGATCCCCACGTCCTTTCTGTGTGGAGTTTTCATGTTCTCTGCGTGTCTGCGTGGGTTTACTCCAGGTGCTCCGGTTTCCTCCCACAGTCCAAAAACATGCAAGTGAGATCAATTAGTTAGAAGATTGTCCACGAATAAGCTCAATATAACCTCTACTGATTAAACTTGTGTAATGAGTCACTGTTTTCTGTCATGAATGTAACCAAAGTGTAAAACCTGACGTTAAAAATCTTAAAATAACAAACTATAAGTGGGTTGGGGCTTTGAATGCGGTATTATGAAATAACTTAATTTTTTAAGCAGACAAGTTTATCTGCAAAAGAAATACATAAATATTAATTTATGTCTTAATTCCATGTATTTATATGTAAATGTGGAGTTTTGGTCAATGTGATATTTCCCTTCTTCTGGTTCTGGTTCCCTTCCGGTTCGATGACATCATTTTGAAGATGTTTCCTCAGAACAAAGATATTCAGACCCAGGTTCTACTCTTGCACCGCAGAGTAATTGGGATT
Organism: Microcambeva bendego; assembly: GCA_034509265.1. NCBI lineage: Eukaryota > Metazoa > Chordata > Actinopteri > Siluriformes > Trichomycteridae > Microcambeva > Microcambeva bendego. The sequence continues at coordinate 15,319,630 of JAYDZG010000036.1, forward strand.
TGAGCCCAAACTGTGACGTCACACGTGGGAGTGTAGAGGTTTCACATTACGAGAAGCAGCGAGACCGCAGTTAGACTTTTCTATGGAGTTGGTGCTTCCCTTTTATTTCTTTAAGTTCATATTATTACATTTTGATCCAGTTTGCTGCTGTTATTTTCAGAGCGGTGAACTGATGGGAGAACGAACGCTTAATGACACAGCGTAACATTATTATTGTACTAACACACTGAGCGATTTACAAGCGGTAATGAAAGACAAGAACCTCATGATTCTGTCTCATCATTTTATTACATTAATCCATGTTATGCTTTTATTTTATGTCATGCTTCTCGACTCTCCCGTATAAACATACATTAAGTAAATCCAGATGAACACCTGTACATCTGTGTGTATTAGATCAGGGTTTTTTTTTCTCACATAAATAGATGTTCTCTAACTTCAGTGTTTTATCATGCACTGAGTAAAGCTTTTATTTGTGCCGAGGTTCTCGGTGAAGTAATCGATAATGGAGATAAACACGCTTACATCTCATTATCACTAATAGTTGTGCGATGCTTTTTGCATAAAAATGAACATCTGTAACAGCAGCACAAATGCTCGCACACACTCCTTCACATCACTACTCTTACTGTCGGTGTGTGACCCCCACCAGTGATTATGCCGCCTGGTTCCCAAAAGCCGGTGGAAACGTGCAGGCACCAGAAAGGTTCAAAGGCATCAGAACAAACCACGGTTGCATTGAAACACATATACAGTCTAGTGAACACTAGGGGGCAGTAAGCAGCTCTTGCTACAGCACATGGGGAGGAGTTAGGGGTTTGGTGCCTTGCTCAAGGACACTTCAGTATCAAACCTGCAACCTTCCTATCACATGTCAGTTCTCAAACCACCAGGCCACCGTCGTATTGTTGGTACTTATAAAGCTAGTAAGAGAGTTCTAATGCAGTGGTGTACTGAGCCAAATAAAATAAAAAATATGTATATATAAAAAAAACTTTAATAACATTAATATTAATGCAAAACCTTTCAGGCTAAACAGATTGAAATTAATGTGTGTATTTTGAAAGCTTTGGCGCCCGCTTTTACTTTTCACAAATAAATTATTTAGCCCATCCATTTATGAAAAACAAAAACGTTTCTAAGCTAAAAGATTGCAGTGACGTCAATCATTTACAAATTCCATTTCTGAAAATAATTGGGCAATTTGTAAAATGCACTAAAATAAGATTGTGCAATTTGTTCGGTCTCTTAAATTTTGCTGTTGGAACAGGCATGTTTACCACTTAGATCACTTTTCACTTTGTATGTATATATTTTTAATACATTGTTTGTGTGACTGAGCCCACAGAAGAACCGCATAAGCCACACTTATTAAACACACACATAGTTAGGGCCCTGCTAGATTACTGAGAAAATGTGCTTAATGTCACGGAACTTCCACAAATTTGTGCAGAAAAGTGTCACATTAATTATTAAATTGCCCTGGTAAATTGAATGATGGAATTAAATGGAAGCTTCAATTTACAGCACATCTGACCTTAATGCTTGAATGTAAACCTGGAACATTCACTTACAGTACAATCCTTAAGGTTCGAAAAGTCTTGTGTGTTTTGAATCCCTACCCATCCAGAGAATTGGTTAGGAGTTTTCCAAACTCATACCAAAGTTGTCTTGTTAGCTGCTTTAGACATCGACATCTTGGACAGTTTGATTAACCGATTGATGAAGGTCAAATGGCTTAACACAAATCTTACACTTAAACTAAGAGTCTAAAGTTGAGACATGTCTAATCAGTTCATTTATTTTTCTTTACTTTTTTTATAATACACATTAATCATATGTCAATACTTTACTGCTGGTGTAGCTATCCAGTAGTTCCGATTCTTGTGCATACCTGACTGCACAAAATCATGGGCTTGTGAATAGACCACAGTGCTCAAAGTCTGTAATACGACAGATCACTAACTATTCTTCACTCTTTCTTCTCTTTACCCTTGTAACCGTGAACCCTCAGGTCTTGTTCTATTCGTTCTGTTTTCAAAAACTACCAGTAGTGCTGGATGTATCTGGGAAATATGCATGTGGAGGTTGGCATGGGGTTCGGATGACAGAATTATGTCTTTCTGCCCTGCTTCTAATGGCCAGCAGGTGGCACAGAGGTGCAGAGGAATGTAATTGGTATTTTATTTAATCAGTCCATACAACTCATCTTGTAATGTGCTTCACTTGTAATTTAATGAAAAATGTAATGAGTTTTTGCATGCTGGCTCATCAGCTTGGCATTGTAAAGTGACCATAGTAATATCGGCACACTGTGAAAGTTAAGTATCTATTGTTTCCATTAGTGCCTATGCTGGTATATATATATTTTTAATCATTTCCAAGGATCACAGCCAGGGTTTCGGTGCCCGTTTGCCCATCGTGGAGTAACAGTCTTTTCCAAATGAGCTTCCTCCAGAGATGCCGTGACGTCACCCTTTTGAACGAAGCTCCAACCCGGATGCCGTCTACATCAGTGATAAGTGGCTGCTTGGCTCTTTTTTAACTGCTGTCTGGCGTATGCCTCGTTACTCTCTCATTTATTTTTCAAAAACAATGAATAAGCACAAATCATTTTGTTCAGCAAAATCCATTTTCACTGATTTCTTGTTTTTCGCTGAAGTAGGACGTTCATTTTGCACCTGTAGGGCGTGAGTCTGGCTACATGTGTTTTCTAAGGTTTGCTGTAGACACCCTAGGCTTACATTATTGGGAATCACATCTCTCTCTCTTTTTCTGGGCAAACATGTCATGCAAGTTGTAGCCTAGAGGTTAATGTACCTAATTAGTTATCAAATGGGTGCTGGTTCAAACACCACCACTGCCAGGTTGCTGCTGTGGGCTCCTTTAGCAAGGCTCCTAACCCCTTTATTCTGTAACTAATGTAAGCTGCTTTAGGCGTTTGCAGTAACCCAAAATGCTTTAATCTTACTCTACGTTTGGCGGTTTCCGGATGCCTTTCCTAACACTACCCTCTTGAACCTTGTACCTTATGAACAAGGCAGTCGAGGCCTGGTGGTTAGAGAACTGGGCTTGTGATCAGAAGGTTGGCGGTTTGATTCGCAGACCTGACGGATCACGACTGAAGTGCCCTTGAGCAAGGCACCCAACCTCTAACTTCTCACCCGGCATCGTGGCTTGGGATGCCCACCGCTCCGAGCACATGTGCTTCCTGCCCACTAGTGTCCACTAGTGTGTATATGTGTGTTTTACTGCACTGATTGGGTTAAAATGTGAAGGACAAATTTCACTTCACAATGATGAAAAGTGTATTCTAAATGTAATGGCTACATGTTTTAGGACTGAGGGAGGAAATCCAAATAGACATAGGGAGAACATGCAAACTCAACCCAGAAAGGGGTAGTGTAATCTTCAATCTTTCAGTTTTACTCTGCCCTGGTTAAGCATCCTGCATATCATGTTCATTTTTCTCACTCTCGCCATTACAGGAATACACCTGCTACCTCAATCGCAGAGCATGCCTCGTCCATTACACTTGTTTTAGAAACCCCTGTTGTATTTAAGTAAACACACCGTAGCAGTACCGTCATGTCAAACATTACATCAAATCATTTACATTACACAAACTATTAGACTGTCTGTAAAGCCGTCGGTGACTGATGAATAATTCATATTGAAGGAAAACAGAACTAATTTGCACACGGGTGGCATGGTTTCTCCATGCCGACTGAAACCCTGCTTGGTGCAGAATCTCATCAAAGGATTTCTGCTCTGATTGCAGTTTTATGACTGTGACTGTGTGTGTTATCCAGATGCTGTTATAATTCCAGCCCATCTGATACATCTGACTATGCCAGGATCATCGATTCCTGTCTTTCTGCCTTCTTTTGTTTTCCAATGGAAAAAAAAGATTGGTATTCAAGAGGGGTTATCGGCAAATCAATAAAATTGTCATGAGAAACAAATGAGCTTAAAGATGATCGGCCATAGTAAAACCAGAACCTGTGAATAAGAATTCAAACTATGAAACTGAATTTCCTGAATCCAAGCCAAATGGTCAACTATCCATTTTAATTTCAAACTTTTATCTTGTGATCTATAGTGATGCAAAATGGCACTATACGTTCTGAATACATTCTCCTTTCCTATCCAAGCCCCCCCCCCTCACGGTAGTTTATGAACCGCTGTGAGTCGGTATTGCACAAATGGTTGCTAAACGTGTCCAAACAGACACTGCCCCGATAGGTCCATGTGTACACCTATATACACGCTTGTAAACACACGCCGGACGTAGGCACACACACCTGAAGACACGCTCGCATAAAGTCGTGCGTCTGACTACGACAGTGAGCTGAATATTAAACTCCAGCCCCAAATGCATTCACACCTTTCACAGTGTAGTCAACCGGCTTCTACAGCTTACTCATACAGAGTAGATTGTTGCCTATAGAAACTCTTAAACATGCAGCATGCACCACAAAAGGCTCAATATGTGCATCAGTGAGTGTAGATGAGGGAAAGCCATAGCCTAGCTGGTTCAAGCCCCTGTTGGCCCTCGAGCAATGTGAGTCGCTTTGGATGAAAGGCATCTACTAAATGATGAAAATGTAAATTTAAAACATAGATGCTTCTTTTGACTGCTCCCGTTAGAGGCATCCACAGTGGAATGTAATCTGCGTTACTGATTTGGCATAGTTTTTATGCCGGATGCCGATAAGACTTTATTGATACCTTTGGGGAACTACAACTGAGAGGAAAAAAGTAAAAATTGCACACATTGTGTGTAGTAATTTACTTAATTTAAAAATACCCATTTACTATTTGCATATTTCCATTAAAACATTTTTTTTAACCTATATTACCATAAAATAGACTGTATACAGTCGTGGAAAATAATAAGAAGCCACTGTAAAATTATAATTTTAATCTAGTTAACAATTTCTTGGTGTGTGTTTGACAAATAAATGTTCAGTGATGTTTTATTCTGTTTTAAATTGTTTTAGTTTATGGAATAATGTTCATTTTTGTCAAACACACCAAGAAATTGTTAAGTAAACTAATAAGTAATTTTGAAGTGGTCTTTTTTTCATGACTGTCAATTTTTTTTATACTTTTTATTGTTCAATCTTCCCCATGTGCTTGGGACCGGATATGCATTGGTTTATGCATCCTGCTGGCTAGGTACCTATAGTACAATTCAGTGTCTCCAATTCACCTGGCTGCATGTTTTTGAACTGTGGGAAGAAACCGGAACACCTTAAGAAACCCACACAGACACAGGGAGAACATGCAAAATCCAAACAGAAATCACCTGGAGTCTAGCCCTGAGATTTCTAACCATATTTGTAAAGTGATTTCTATAAGGCGGTTAAATTAGAGAACTTCAGTAGGGTCTAAATCAGATGAGCAGCACCATTATGAATGCTCTGCAGTAAACATAAACAATTACAGCTGCAAGTGAAATATTGCAGTAATCAAGTGCTGATATAACACAAGCATACCTGCGAATCTGATTAGTTTCAGTGTGAAAACAAGGACTTATTCCTCTCATATTACCAAACCAAATTTGAAGAATCTGATCAGGCTAAATTTCAGCTTCTCCTCCAAGAGTTTTAAGAGTCTTTGTGCAGTGACTAATCAAAAGGTATTTGAAGAGGGGTTGAACAGTGCACTTCTGTCCAGATTTATTTTGGGTGTTTGTGGCCTTTCAGATGTCTACTCTTTTAAACTTAAATGTTGATTGGGCAAGCGAGGAAAAGAGGATCCATGCGTCTCCTCGGCATCATCAGTATACGTTAAAATAATTGGCCATGGCAGCCAGAGAGTTTAAACCGAGTAGCAGCCATAGCTTTGTAAATCTCTCCCCAATGATTCCCTCACTAAGGAAAGTTTGAGATTCCAACATGATAATGGTATTGCTTATATACCTTGCTCGTAATATATTTTCATGAAGAGTATTTATGTATAATTTTAACTTTTAATTTTATTAACTCGCCATTTGCTTGGTGATTGGAACTTGTGCAAGATCATATTTTAAAACTGATGTATATTTCAAGAAGCATCGCCTGACTACCAGTGAGTCAAACAACCAATGAGAAAGCTAGTATGGTGTAAATAGTTTGGATCAGAACACATCAGCACAGATGTTTTAACGGTATTTCTGACCTTTTCGCTCTATACATAACAATACCTAGGCTGCATTGCAAAAATAAAATATGTAAATACATGCCGGTCGAGAAGCCAAATCCATTCAGATTAATTTATTTTTCATGTGAAACCCTGGTCACCGCGCAGTAGTGTGAAAGCTCCACCGACCTGAATGACTCCCAAGAAACCCAGTCGTATAGTGTGAACAGTACAGTGACCTGGCGACTGGGAAATTCATGCAGTTTGAACTGGGCATTCGTTTTCCATGACTGTTTGACATTGTGAACATGGTGAACTGATGAAACTTTGGTAACTACTATTAAATACGAACCATGAAATTAAAGTCCGAATAAATAAATAAATGTCTTTAAAAGATGTTATCATTTACAGAATATCAGATTGCTATTGAGTATTTACCCTTGATTTATTCAGGTTTCATTATGTTGTATTTGACTAATTCTTTATTTTAAAACGTATTCATAATTAATTGAAACGAACACCAACTGGCACTGTTTCTGCAATAAAAGTGAATTAAAGCAGTTTTAGATATCAATCAGGTGTTTCCTGTAATTAGTAATCTGTCCTTTACATTGTAAGAATTTTGTCCTCTTAAAAGAATTATAATTAAATGTTCTTTTCATGGTTTTCTGGTAGAATGCAGAATTCATCAGAAGTCACTATCATTACACCATTACACAATCACTATTGAATTTGACAGCACACATCAGTTTGCTCTTCTCTGAATGTCCTCCCATGCTCATATACATGCTCATCTGACTTATGTAACGTTCTGGGTATGTTATCTTCTAGAAAATGCCTTAACTTATACTAGGGATGTGAAGATGCACCACAAATTGATTTAATAATCGATTGACGATTCAAATCAGTCCTCCGGTTTAATGAATTGAAATTCACTTTAAACATCAGGGGGCACTGTTTAAAGTGGCCAATTCACCAAGTTGCCAAATTAGGCTTAATACAAATTTGTTTTTACTTACCTCAGAAATAAAAGGGCATTTGTTAATTAGATACTTCAAAGATCGTCGCAAATACAATATATTATTTTAAGAGTAACAAATAAATGAAAGGAAACTTTCAAAATCTGGCCTCACTTTCATTTTGATTAAAAAAAAAAATCGTAGCGGGAAACAAGTGTATTGTTCCATTCCTACTTAATACTGCAGAAATGTTTGAAATTAACTCATGTTTAGATTAAGCAGTGTTAGCTAAATGTTAGCCAAGTAATCCGAAGGCCACTGGTTCAAGCCATGTTGTCATAATCGGGCCCTTAAGCAACATCCCTAGATTGCTTGCAGACTATTCTGTCACTATTGTAAGCTGGTTTGGATAAACGTGTCTACCCAGAGCCTAAAAATAAGTCTAGATTGAACATGACGGACAGTAATTACGCCTGAATGTGTCTAGTCTCACTAGACCAAATCAACACTTTCATCTGGTTAACTTGTTGATGGTGTCACTAAGGAACAGTTTATTCACTCATTCTGTTTAGATAGATAGATAGAAGATAGAATGCCTTTATTTGTCATTACACATATACAGAAGCCCAGTACAACGAGATTCTTTCTTCGCATATCCCGGCTTGTTTTTGGAAGCTGGGGTCAGAGCGCAGGGTCAGCCATCATACAGCACCCCTGGAGCAGACAGGGTTAAGGGTCTTGCACAAGGACCCAACAGTTGCTGCATAGCAGAGCTGAGATTTGAACGGCCAATATCTTCTTGATGGCCCAAAGCTCTACCCACTAGGATGCCACCGTCCCCGTTTATTCCGTTGGACCATAAATTAGACAAGTACAAGATGAAATAAACAGACATATATAATTTTTAACCATTAATTGACATTGAACATAGAAATACATCAACCCCATAGAAATACATTAGTTCAGAGCCTGCTGGGATTGGTCAGGTATTGTTGGTAATGAAGTTTTTTTTTTTTTTTGCTAAATTCTGTTAGCTCATATCTTATCGACTTTATGTTCATCTGTATATTTTTAGTCTGCAGTCCTGTCTTGTCAGAGCACGAGTTTTCACCAGCAGCACAGGTTTACTCCCACAGTCCAAAAACATGCAGCCAAGTTGATTAGAGAAACTGAATTGTTCTATTCTACTAGGATACATAAACCAGTGCATTGTAGTGCTGGCCCCAAGTCTGGATAAATAAGCAGGGTCAGGAATGGCATCTGGTGTAAAAACTGTGCCAAATCAATTTTGCGGACCACGATTCGCTGTGGTGACCCCTAGCAGGAGCGGCCAAAAAAGATTTCATTATTTAATCTGTCAGTTTTAAGTTTATAACTCTTGTTTATCACATTGATATTTCTCAGTAGGCATGTATGTATGTGTACATCTCTTTCACTCCCATATTCATTTTTCTTGGCCAGCTATCATGAATTGTTTCCATGGTAACTGACAGACGTAATCTGCACTACATTTATTGAATCTAGTGAGATGGCAATCAAGTACAACTTCACTAACCCTGAAGATTCCTATGTCAGTGCGGTACCATGCATGCCCCGCCAATCACTTTAAAGCATCTAATTCCAGGGTCTTAACCCCTCCTGTTGACTAAGTTTTAAGTTAAATTTTAAGATGCCATAAAATTGGCAAACTGGAAAGGATTGTGTAAATGGACATTCTGAGAGGATATTTGCTTTGATATTGTGGCATGTCTTTGGACTGTGGGAGGAAACCGGAGTACCCGGAGGAAACCCACACAGACACAGAGAGAACATGCAAACTCCACACAGAAAGGACCTAGATCGCCCCACCCGCGGATCGAACCCAGGACCTTCTTGCTGTGACGCAACAGTGCTACTTACTAAGCCACCATGCTGCCCAGTCTGGAAAGTGCTGGAATAAAATCTGCAGTAACTATTAAGACAAAAACATTAGCTCACCATGACGAGGTCTTTGTTTTACATATTACCTTTGTTTATTGGGAATATAGTGCTTAGTAGTGAAGGCATGTTTAATATAGCCACATCATCATTATTCTTGAGGCTTTATAATCTGTGCGCTGGCCCACATTAACCCAGACCTTACTGTAATCTGTTGTAGGAGTATTAATAAAACATTTCCTGAAAGCTACCGTCTGATTGTGTGGGATGGTTTTCTAAAATGCAGTTCAATAACTCAAAAACACATTTAAAAGAACTTTTCTCATCAGGGAGGTTCCAGCTAGCTACAGCAAAACATGTAAAGCCATGATTGCTTAACATTAATTATATTAAGCATTTGTGTACACATGCGAAATATAGTAAGATTAATATAATATATATAGATATTTTTTAACTGTGCACCCAAAATGATCTGGTTCTGAATTCTAGCAGGCATTAATACAAGGTAATATTTATAAATAAACAAAGATGGCATGTGTTTAAAAAATGTAGGGAGGTGCCTCGCTGCCTTACTGCCTACATAGGCAGCTATCTAGTGTGATCTAATCTGAAGTTATCGCCTTATAACTCAGGTTAACCCTGTTGATGGCTGACCCTGCACTCTGACCCCAGTTTTCAAAGCTGGGATAGACGAAGAAAGAATTTTTTTTTTTACATCTGAATTTGTTTGACATAAAGGCATTCTATTCTGTTCTTCTAACATATGTGAAAACAACTCAATGCATCGTTTTGTGATGTCATGTTGCTCTGAATTCTGGGAGCTTAGTCTACATTGAACATACCATTTATTTTTTTAAGGCATCCATGATTTAAAACTAAACCCTCATTGCTAAACAAACACAAGAAAGCAAAGAAAGCAAATTGTGGAGTTTTCCTGTCCATGGCTGTGTGGGTTTCCTCCGGGTGCTCTGGTTTCCTCCCACAGTCTAAAGACATGCACGTTAGGTGAATTAGAGATAACAATAATCCATGCCTGTGTTTTTATATAAACTGATGGATATTGTGTAATAAGTAACTACCGTTTCTCTCATTCAACGACGTCCAAGTCCTTATAACAGCTTTCTTAATTGCAGTCTGAATAAACAATATGAAGTTCTATTCTGCCAGTACAGTTTCAAAAGCATGCGGAGTGTATGTCAGGGCTCACTGAAGCTGTTCTGGTGATGCACAACATCTTACTAAAGGAACTATATTAAGGCTGTGCCACATCCCTGGAGAAATATGTTTTGCTGCATCCATTGGGGGTGCAGAAGTCACTCCGTCTTAGTGCACTGAAGTACTGTTGAACTGAGTGGCTCCATATGAAACATTTTCCTCCGAGACGCATAAAAATGACCCAGCCGATGGCTTAAGAAGATGTCCTGAATCACCTCGTACACGTGCAGCATCTTTTAGCCTTCCAGGTCGGTTATAAAAGAAAGAAGTGTGGTATATTTACTCTTTAGTGGAAGATTGTTGTGAGTGACTGGATGAGTTGGGCCGAGGATAGAGAAGTGGACTGTTTGATGACTGACTGGGCTTTCCATTTCTTGCGGGCTGTTGGATGTGTAATCATTAGAAGAGTAAGAGATGTGTCAGAGGAGGTGGAGGAGAAAGATTTAGACACATTAACTGGGGAGGGTGTAGACACTGCTACGAAAAGGCTGTGTGAGATTAAAGGTAAGGACGGGGAGATAAATAAAGCGGAAGATGCGACAGCTTTGTGTTTGGGGTCTACAAAGTTATGGAGTGCATTAGGTCTGTCATTGTGCAGCATATGTTTTATTGTGTTTTATTCTTACTGTTGCCATGGATACTGTTGCTTTATGCGGAAATTCTTAAATATAGGGTTTAGAAATGCTGCAATGACTCACTTCCAAGCTGTCAAACCTATTCGGGTTCAGTTATTGTCAATCAGTAATTTGCAAACAGCCAAGATCCTTGTTATGTTTATATTTTCTTTTTCCATTTCTTTTCTGTGTCTTTCTAACAGCAGTATGCAGGTTTCTTGCTCTAATAAAGGGTGAATTCAGGTGCCCCCAAGCCATTCCTTGAGGTTTCTTGTCATATTTTAGAAAAACACATTGTTACTTATGGCATACCTAGTAATTACTGGCCCCTGGGAAGTATATTGTTAGGTGTTTTTCACTCCTTTAAATCAAACTACTAAAAATTGACACCCACTATATTTTACCCTGCTGACTGTGGAGTTGTTGCCCAAGGGCTGTGCTTTTAATTCACCATGTCAGGTACTGCATGTGAATTACTGGTCACATCAGAAGCCTGATGTTCAAGTTGCTTTCGGAGTTTGGCATGGTCATCCTGAGGCCAAGGAACTTTACTCAGAAATGGCCTGCTGTTTTGATTGGAAGAGGAACCAA
>JAYDZG010000036.1:15347961-15371386 GCA_034509265.1 Microcambeva bendego
AGGTTACTTTGCAGCACCTTGCTTCAAGTGTATTTAATAGCTGTATCTTAGTAGATATTACTCAAACAATGCACCATAATAAAACATGGCTTTACTTCATTTTATTAGGTGTTAATGTAGATGATTATTATATACTAAAGCCAATATAACACTGACTGGCAACATGTTTTCAAACCTGTTGCATTTTTAAGGTTTGTGTTGTGAATTTGTATCCGAAAGACCAGAGGCTACACCCCAACATATTCAAGTGGCAAAACTGGGCTTTCATAATCGTGAGATAAAATAACTGTTTAAGAACCAATGTGAACATGGTATATGTGACGCTAATGAACACTAAATTGTCGCCAAGAGTTTAGAAAGTTGAACGACAGGTTAAATATTAAAAACACACACAGTAATATCATTTGTTAAAAAGTGACTTGGCATAAAACTGCTTTGGTCAAAGGACGTCCCTGCGAAACGTTGTTGTTTGCAGCTCATGTGAGGAAACATTTTCAGACTTGCCAGGCAATCACAATGTGCATTCATGATTCACAAATGTATTCATGATATGTACTTTACGAGTTTTAAAAAGTCCTGTTAAACTTTAACACTAAATTCTGATTTAAGTAAGCAACAATGTTAGTTTGTGGTTCTGAAATATGTAGAAATACAGAGTAGCTCTTGTGCAGGTGACATTTGCTCATTGTTTCAGGTTCACTGTGATCTTAAAAGCATTAATCCCTGAATTAAAGAGACTATAAATACATACATTAGAGGATACATTAATTAGCAAAAAAATAATAATAATTAATAAAATATTACAGAGTATGGTACAATGAAAAAAGATTTAACTTATCTGTAACCAGAAGCCTAAAGATCAGCAAGACAAGATGTTTTAATGTTAGAAAGTCGGACGATGAGTAAGCAATGTAGTCCATTGATTTTTGCAAAGGAGTAAAAGGTTTGGCTAATACGAGAGCTTAAACACTACAACAGCTGATGAAAGCTATTGACGGCTGTAGTCTGGATTACAGACCATCCAGTTTAACAGCAGCTTTCCGATACGATCAACCTTCATTGCTTTGCACAATAAAATTGACCAGATGGGGGCTTGGCAAAAAAGAGAGAGGACCTGGTCCACACTGTCCAAGCTTCACAAGGTCGACATTGTGTATTTGTGTAGAATGTCATGTAGTAAGATGTCTTAGCTTGGCATAAAAATGATCATAGAACAGATAATAGCTTTAGCTTATCGTTTTTTTTGCAGTGTTATAAGATTTGCGATTTCTGGAGCAAACACTTTCTAAATTTCTAATAAAAGCACTTTTCTCTTTTAGAAATTTAGAAAACATTGTCTGCGTTTGTCTATCAGTGAGCTTTGGAATGATTTCTGCATATTTAAAGTGAGCCAATTTAATACACCACTATGGTTTGGATCAGATTTCAGCTTTCTATTTTTTTATGTTGTTAAATGTAAAAGGAAAGTGAATTTCACTAATATATATGGTATTAATGTATTTCTGAAAGTTGAAACCCTAGTACTTTTATTTTCATTGTTCATCTGCATGGATCCCCTGTCTTTTTTTTTTTTTTTTGCCTAGCCAGTGATGCCCTACTTTTCCACAAAATTGGCCTTTTGCTTATGGATCTGTTCCACTGTGCACGTGCTGCCAGCAGTAGAACTTGCAATGATTTGAAATGAGCAGTATAGAGACATACAAACATAGTCATGGGGAATATGGGCAAACAAGTCTTAATGGTTCAGTTAATTTAACCCCTTATCCCAATTATGGTCGGGGAGGGGTGCTGGAGCCTATCCCAGCTCTTCAACGGGCGCAAGGCACATTATAACACCCTGGATGTGGCGCCAGTCCATCGCAAGTACCTACAGGACGATTCAGTGTCTCCAATCAACCTGGTCTTTGGATTGTGGGAAACCGGAGTACCCGGAGGAAACTCACACGGACACAGGGAGAATATGCAAACTCCATACAGAAAGGACCCAGATCGCCCCACCCGGGCGAACCTTCTTGCTGTGAGGCGGCAGTGCTACCCACTAAGCCACCGTGCCGCCCAGACACTTCTATACATGTTTGCTATTACAAGAAAAATCCAATAGCTAGAGTATGTTTGCCAATACTTTAGATAAATTATATGTAGACATGTTTTTTAGGATCCCATATTGGAGACATTTTACAACTATCATTTTTACTGCTCAGAACTCAGAGTTGAAGCATCTTTTATTGTGTTGTACAGGTCAGCTATGAGAATGCCGGCACAGTGGAGTTCCTGGTGGACAAACATGGAAAACACTACTTCATAGAGGTCAATTCCCGTCTTCAGGTGGAGCACACAGTCACAGAGGAGGTCACTGAGTAAGTTTTTGTGATGTATTGTGCATGGATACATGGTTTAAAGTAAATGCTGATTTGATAATGGAGGTTTTGCATTTTTTTTGCAAGTATTGAAGTCGAGCCAGCGGTAGTTTCTTATCTTTCCATTATTTATTTTTTCGTAAATCTGTTTATCTCTTCCTAAGCTCTAGCCTGAAGTGATTCTTTCTGTGAAAGGGATCAGTGTGTGTTCTCTGTCCTTGTGTGGCTGTGTGTCTTGAACAGGAAGGTGTTCTTAATGTGGAATCCTTTAGAGGGTGGGCGGTGGAAATTTTGAATGCAAATCTGACATCTCTGTTTTAGGGAATTAGTCAAGGGATGAAGGTATAACAAGAAAATAAATATATAGAGACTAAGCAGAATGTTAATATCATGGTCACACTAGATTGATTAATAACATTTCTTCAAAATTATGAAATATGTTTGCTTTTCTTTCACAGGATTTACATGCACATTTAATAACCAGTTTGTAATGATCACTATTGACTTGCACTGATATTTTCCTCTAAAAGGACAAGCAGACCCTAATATTGCCAGTTAAAAGCTTAACACAACATAACATTGTTAAAAATCCATAACTATAGAGGTCAAGCGTTCTAAATTATACCATTCTCTTGTATTTCACATTAATAAACCTGCTTGCTTTTAGGGGATCAGGCGCATTAATGTTTGTTGTGTTTAATGCTCATAGTTAATTACCAACCAACAAAACGATTATGGATTTAACGACACACTCTACCCATTATGCAGTACCATCCACTATCAGATCTGTTTCTCTGCATTCTTTTTAAACAAAATTGAATTGAAGACAAATTATGACAGTTTCATTTCATTATTTCTTTTAAAAAAACATTTTATCACATCTATGTTAGTTGTGAGGTAGGTACACACTAACAAACCATTCAAAACCACTTTGTATTAAGCAATTTTTGACCAGTTTTACCCCAACCTGTCCGGAAGGTTGCTTGTTCGATTCCCAGAGCAGACCCTTGAGCAAGGCACCCAACCTCTAATTGCTCCATGGGTGCCGTGGCTAGTGCTGACCACCTCTCCGGGCACGTGTGCTCACTGCCCCCTTGTGTTCACTAGGTTGTACATGTGTGTTTCACTGCACGCTCTACCACTTTGTGTTATCTCATCCTATTTGTTTGAATGGGATGAAGCTAACCTGTGGTAGCTTAGTAAGCATTTGCATGACCTGATTTATAAGGAAATGTCCTAATACAATGCTCTGTGTTCAGATACTTCCCTATGTAGGCAGTAAGACAGCAAGCTCACTAGGTTTTGGAACACACCACGTTTATAACAGTCAGCAAATATTCTGACAGTCGGCGTTTGGGTGCAGAGAATGTGTAGTGGTGAGAAAATAAATTTAAAAAGTAACTTATGATGTATGGTAGTGCACATGTGCTGTAATATGATGTGTGTTTATGTACAGTAATACTACTGTGTAGTTGTTTATTATTATTTTTTATTAATGTATTGTCGGTTATATTTAAAATTTAAGGGAACATTTATCCATAACAAAAAGACCATTTAAGACATTAGAATGGTTAGCTAAGGGGTTAATTTTTCACTCTTCTGTATATAAAGTGCTGAAGAAGAAACAAATTAGAGACAACTGCGATCCAGGAGTGTAGATGCTGATGTTATGAAAGGCTATAAATAGCCTGTGCTTCCTGTGCTGACCTCTGTGCTGCACTGTAATGACAAAGAAATGAGCCTAATACCATTTCAGCACAGACACACTGACTGATGAGCCGAGTGAGTGATGGAACTCTCATCTCCTATTCCCACAGACAATCTTTCTCTGTGTATAGTGTGTGCACACACTCACACTTCCCTACTTTGGCACAAGTGTTCTCTGTGAAGAATAAGTCTCCTTAGTAACATACATCCGAACCTGTCAAGTGCAATTAACGCCGTCCTGCTAGATTTTCACATCTTCCTTTGCTCATTGTTCGCCCAAAGCAAAGTCATTTGTTGTATCCTTTACACAATGGCCTATCACCATGAAGATGGTCAGGTGTGTATATACACTGAGTCATATTATTAGTACCATCTTCCTAACTGACTGGTCTGTGATACTCTGTGTATTCTGACACCTTTCTATCAGAACCAGCATTAACTACTTCTGCAGTTTGAGCTCGTCTGTTGGATTGGACCACACGGACCAGCCTTCACACCCTATTCATCCATAAGTCCTGGTTGCTGAAGATGCTCTGTCTCGGTTGTCTAGCCATCCCAATCTGGCCCTTTTCACATTCTTTATGCTTTATTTTTGGTGCAGATCCTTTCTAGATCGTGTTACTGGTTTTGAGTGATGTAATGTAGTTTTATTATTTTAATATTACCAGTAATGTTGCAGCTTAGCCTTGATTTTTGCATTAAGTGTATATTTGCAGAACCGTACCCAGATGGTACTGTGCTGAAAACTGGCACTTGTTGGCATCTTGCATGTCTAGATATCATCTTTAAAGTCAATAGAACTAAAAAGGACAACTGAATGGATGGATGGATAGCAGGACTACACCATTGAAAATATGGTCAATTAAGCCTCCCTTATCCTAAACACATAGCAGTAGGGGTGTTGACTTTTCTTCCATGAGCGGGTACATTCCAGTTTGGCGAGTACAGTGGGTAAGTGGGTAGCCCCGTCGCCTCACAGCAAGGTCATGGGTTCGATCCCCAGTTGGGGCAGTCCGGGTCCTTTCTGTGTGGAGTTTGCATGTTCTAGTGGTGTGTGCAGGGGTTTCCTCCCACAGTCCAAAGACTGAGGTGAATTGGATAAACAAAATTGTTTTATATGAGCTTGTGAACTGATGAATCCTTTAAAAACAAACATTTCATTTATTTGCTAGAATACTATAGTGAATATTCCCTAAACTCTGTGAGTACATTCCAGACACCAACAAAATCCACATAGATTGAATATTACTATCTATCTAATCCAACAAACTGCCAAGTTAGTAAAAATTAGAAACACCTACTGCAATCCTGTGTAATGTAAGCGTGTGGTGGCATTTTCCAAAAAAGGCTTGCTGTTGTGTCCTTGTGTTGAGGAAACCAGTTATTGAGCAAGGTTATTTCTCAAGGTCAAGTGTAGGAAATGATATGGACAAAGTGACTGACTCTATATAAACTAATGTAGCTGAACGTTACATGTATGCAGGACTTCAAATTAGAAAACACCAATTTTATGCCAAATTGTATTTATAAAAATGGTTATATGTGCACTTCACTTTACATACTTGTATTTAAAGTATTTTAAATCGTGTTTCTGTAACTGTGTTGACTAGACAAGACTTTAAATGTGTCTAATTTGCATCGATTGGGGTAGAAATGAGATCAGTAAACAGACCCATTGTTCTTGTCATTAGAGCATGAATGGGCTCTGATGACATGTCAATAGCAAACGTACAACACACTAAAACAGATTGTGTTTGCTTTCCCAAACACTTCATCTTTCCCATGGCTACAGCACCACAAAAGCTCTTTAATGATAGAGAACAGACCCAACATTTGCTGTTCTTTTGGTACTCTTGGTGCATTTGCTTATTGCTTTTTTATGTCATGTGATTATTTAGTCTGTTAGGATTTTGTTTGTCAGAAAGCTATTGTATCTCTCATGGTGACACTAAGAAGCACATTGCTCTCTTTACAACATCCTTTTTGCTATTTACCCCAGCCTCTGCTTAGCCCTCTTCCCAATATTCTTTTCCATTACTCTGGACCCTCCACGGCTCCTGCCCCTCCCATTGTCCTTCCATTGCACTTTACTTTATATTATCATGTGCTGCAGTCCGTACCGCACCGTCTTTGCTATTTTGTTCCATGTATTTTCATCCTGATGCTGTCTGACCTTTTTCTTGAAATATACACCTCAACATCTCATAGATTTTAAAGTATCTAGTTTTTCCATTGCATGTGTAAGTTATAAAAGTTGTTAAAGTTAAATTAATCTTATGAAATGTTATTCCATTGCTTGTTATACTCTTATTATAGTGAAACTAACACTAAGTTTTCTTTGATAAGTGAAATATCCCAAGGGGCATTAGCCAATTCTGAGCATTTTGTTGAAATGTGAATTAGTTCAACTAAAGTTCAATCGAAGCAAATGCTGCACTCAAATATGCTTTTTTTAATATTCATCACATTGAGGTGGCACTGTGGGTAGCACAGTCGCCTCACAGCATGCAAGTCCTGGGTTCGATTGCACAGCGGACCGGTCCGGTTCCTTTCTGTGTGGGGTTTGCATGTTCACCCCCTGTCGATGTGGGTCTCCACCCACAGTCCAAAACATGCAGCCAGGTTACTTGAAGACATTGAATTGTCCCACAGGGACTGAGCCACTAGGATGCATTAACCAGTGCATTGTAGTGCCGGTCCCAAGCCCAGATAAAAAGGTTTTGTGTGGAATGGCATCCAGTGTAAAAAAAATAACAGGAGCAGCCAGAAGAAGAACATATATTCATCATATTGCACAGCCAAAGTATCATCACCAACCTGTTTCAATTTAAAGAGAAAACGAGTCGAACAAATAATTTAGTGTCACAAATGACATTCTGCTTTATTAGGAACACCTTTGATTTAAAAATAAATGTGTCAAAGCCACAAACTGGCAGCACAATAGATATTAATTTTAAAGCCAGTGGGCATGTGAGACAGGATTTCATTAAATGTAATCGTTCCTGATGGATCCCAGCTTGCGCTCTAGTTTTGCCTTCCTTTGGTTTTGTACATATAAATTAAATATAGAAATATGAAAGCATATTTTATTTTTTTTCATCTAATTAAATGCTCCCAAAACCTTTAATTTCTTTTAATGACTCGTTAAATGTGAAGCTTCCCTCTAGTCTTTAAAAAAAGCTGATGTGAGATGTGCTTAATGACCTGTAGCACACATTAAAAATTGATTTAGTTCTAAGAGCACTGGATTATCTCAACAGATCACGCCACTTAGGCCAGTTCAGACTTGAGGGTTAATTGGCCTAGTGTCTGAACTGTACAAGAATTATTTTACCAACAGTGTCACCTTGGTAAAGGTTTAATAATTGAGATACATTTTGGTTTTAGTTTTGGGTGTATCAGCTGCAGCATTTGGGGATTGAGCTGCAGTCATGAGAGGATTAATGATAATGAGTCCAAGTTGTCTTGTGCTAATGGGCAGCAAAAAAATCTAAAATAAATAATAATAAATAAATAATATTTGCAATGCAATATTGGTATTATGGACTGTGGGAGGAAACCCATGCAAACCTGTGGAGAACATGCAAAATCCACACAAAAAGGACCCAGAGCGCTCCATCTGACCACCAAGTGCTACCCACTCAACCCCCATGCCACTCGGTTGTGCTTGATTCATACTAAACTTTTTCATTATATAAACCTTATATATTTCCTTGTTCATTTTTAAATACTCCACACTTTTTTTTAAACTATTAATTCAAGTTTCATTAAATATTAATTAAAGTTTTCACACTGAAAGATTATTTCCACACCTTTTTCCACATTCAAATGGGGAAAGTGATTGTTAAATCAGCCCCTCTCTCACTACTTTAAGCAGATAAACTCTGATTCTGTCTGGCCCGTCAGCTCGACAGGAATAACAACCACTTAGCTCCCTATCTCTCTCACACATGCACACATTCACACACATCTGCACTTTTTACTCCATGATCTAATTGGAGCTTAACAGCCCTGTGAAGTGGGCTGATTAAAATTACATTACAGACTCTAAAAAATGGATCATATAGTTAAGGAACTCTGGACTATTCTATAGCTTAGAGAAAATTCACTTTATGATGGTACATATCTAAAGTTTGGAATTGTGCCTCCTCGGTCCCATCTTGAATCAGGTGTGTAAACCTGGAAAACCTCGTGTTGCCTATATAGACAGCTGCCTAAACAGAGAATATTCTAATAAGTTGTGGAATAATTAGGCAGGTTCTTTGAAAGCATTACTTGGACAGCTATTACATCTTTTTCCCTTCCTTAGCTTACACAGTTAGCATCACGCAAAATTTGTAATTATTTTGTGCTTTATTGAATGCTGAGATTGACTTCATTGCTACGGAAGCATCTGACACTTGTTGTTCAGTCAAATTCCTGTTTACATTTGAAGGATCTTACTAGTGAGCATTTTAATGGATCTAGGATTTTGAACAGCCATCTTCTCAGTAATGATTATAGTATGACTATAACACACCCATGGCATCAGTCAACAATTACTGTAAAAGTAGAGTAGCAAGATTTGGACCAAAATGTCTGCAATACGTTTCTACTTTTAAATCTGCTGCTTATTTATTCTCATAAAATATTCCTGCTCAGTCATTACTTTAACTAAGCATCCTCACATACTCTATTCTAGTGTTGCTTTATTCGGGGGGGTTTGGAACTCTCATGTTTCACTGTGTTACAGTAATAAGTTCCAACCATGTCCATATGGTTTACTCCACACCTGCCCCCTCAGTCATTTGGCAGACTAACTGTTCTTTTTTGGGTATATGGCAGATTTCGCATGTTTGGAAAACTGACAAACACCTGTCACCATAAATCATCTTCATAGAATCTCTTAAATGTGCTAAGGAAAGAGAACAAGTACACATGCTTGAACACAGTCTTACACTAGAACAGCTTAACCCATCTTGCTGCCACAAACATGTAAAATAACCCAAGTATAAAGTCAAGATCAAATAAAGGAATAATAACATAACGCCTATTTGGAATTAAAACCCAATTAAATGTCAGATTTCATGAAAGTTATTTGGAAGTCATGTTTATTCATGATGAGCCTCTATTCTCTACACCTCACAGCAGGACGGTCCTGGGTTCCATTTCCAGTCCTTTTTGTGTCTATATGAGCATCACGAGGCAAAATTTGTTCTTGACATTTTAAACGTCTCAAAATAATATTAATAGAAAAGCCTCATGAATATGCTTCAGGGCCATCTAGTTTCATCTTTTTAGAACATGATGCTCCCAGGGCCATCCATAGCCTAGTGGTTAAGGTACTGGACTAATAAACCTAAGGGCACATTGCTGCCAGGTTGGGCCCTTGAGCAAGGTCCTTAACCTTCAGTTGCTCAGACTGTACTGTAATTTAATGAATATGTAATGCTTCATGATGACACCATTACAAAACGTGTCATGTCTTTAAAATATGCTTGGGACAGAACCTATTATTTGTAATGGGTGGAGGTCGGATATCTTCTATCTTGAATATTCATAGTATGCAGATGAGCAGAAAATTGCTGTGGTGTGGGAGCATAGCCCGAACGTTGACCTTTATTGGAAGATTAAAAAAGTGTTTTGATTCTAATTGAATATTTTCTTCTCTAAGGATCTTTGCTTTTTATTGCATTTATATTTTGACCTTTACACTGCCCCTTTATCTTGCAGTCATTTATTTTCTCTTCTTCTTAGTAAAGTTTTCCCCCATATTTGTAAAGGAGAAGCTCTCAAATGTTTGGTTTCTACTGAATGGTAAATATTGCAGAGCTGCCAATCATTTTGATGAGAGCTTGTCTCAAGGTTGTCTTTTTTCTTTCTTGGGCTTTTAAAGGACTGAACTCAAGACCTCTGAACTGTATGAAGCTTTGTTATTTAACAAGTTTATACAAGAAGGCCAAGGAGGTCCTGGGTTTGATTCCCACAGTGGGTGGCCTTGGTCCTTTCTGTGTTTTTTTTTTTTTTTTTCGTGTTTTCAGTGTCTGTGGGTTTCTTCCGGGTCTTCACATTCCACTGTAGTCACGGTTCAGAATTAATAAAGCTGCTCTAAGCAATGATCATTGTTATTTGGCTTCAATCAAACATCCATTATTGAGATCATACACACCATGTATGTACGACGTAAGTACAGCTTATTCTTATTGAGCTACACTTATTAATAAGTCCAAAATTCATTACTTGTGTTCCGGTTGACTTCTCATGTGTAAATCATGTATTTTTAATTACATATTTATGGCTGGACTGTGTTTATGTACATGATTTAAATGGAGCATTGCGTCTGATATAATTGTCCATGCCTTACTAGCTAAAGAAAACACACGTGTCCTTTTTTTTACATGGATCTAACACGGTCCTCTGAATTAAGAGCCATGGACAATAATAAAAGAATAAAAAGAAGTCATACATTTATACCTGTGAGGGCTTTATGTGTAACAAATGCAAGTCTTTCTCTCCTCTTTCTGCCACCTCACTATTTAATTTACTACCTCATTTAATTATGTTGATACTATATTTATTACTCAAGATTTCTTTCTCATTAATCTGCCTTTGTTTTATTCATATTTTATTATCTCCTAGTATAATGTTTTCTGCAAGTCATGAGGAATGTGTGTGTACATGTGTTCATTTGGGATAAGAAACTAATTAGAGACATTAATCAGAACCCATGATGGGGATATGTGCCATTTTTAGCTCAGTGTTGGAAAAGTGGGAGGTTTTTTTTCCTTCATTGTGATGTGCAGCGTACAGCACTTCAGAGAGGAATCGGACCGACTGCAATATGGAAGAATTGATCATAAGTGTGTTTATATTCTAGAGGGTAGAATATATGTAGTAGTACTATAGCTGATGTGAAAATGGAGCTTTAATAGCCGTACAAAGGATCAAAATGTATCAGCGCTATAAAATAGATTACAACAGAATAATATGCAGGAAATAATTGACTTTGAATAACATTTGTTCTATTATAGTCTTAGAGAGCTTAAGCAGTATGGTTGCAATAATAATCATTATTATTTTTGCATTTTTAATCACATAGGGGCTGGCACTCTCATCTAGCAGTACATCAGACCTTCAACTATTTTGTTTCCTCACTTTTAATCCGCCTCCCCATATGCAACATAAAACTTATAATAGTACTTCGTTTTTTACTATTGTTCTTACTACTGCTGGTTCCAGTTTCCTGAGAAACAATGGGTGCAAGTCACAATCACATCATTGATACCACCAGTACATCGCAGCCTCCTCTCTCCGAGACAATCATGTCTATGGTGCCCAGCCTGATGGCACCTGCTGAAATTCAAACCTGGATATGAACCGTAATCAGAGGCTGAGAGTTCCACAATTGCTTGAACCTTGTTGATGTGACTCTCATACTGAGTAACTTTAAATTGCAATTCTCCCTTATTTATCTTTCACCAGTCAGTGAGGTTAAGTTGTTAGTCGGTGTATGAATGAATGAATGGATGGTTAGATTTCATGATTTCATTATTCCTGTAATCCAAGGAAAGCAGCATAGCAGCTTTAGAACATTATGAATCATCTATTATGTGTCACTCTTCTCAGGGTGTGTCTATAAACATGTTTGTACGCCTTACCAAAGAGCTCAAATTTGGTTTTATTTTTTCATTAAGTTTTTTTCCAACAAGTATTTGTTTGGGTCTTATTTTGCACAGGTAATTTGCTCTTTTTTTAAATCTTCACCCCTAGAGCCATCTTATTGTGCAGGTTAAAACCATCAATCCAGATTTCTCTAGCTCAGATGTAAGTTCTTTGAATGTTGTACAAGCTTTTTTCACCACATTTCAATTGTAAACAAGGAATAAAACAATTTAATAATCAAAGACTCCATTTAAATGCTAAGTAAAGATGTAAGCAAGGTGGAGACGGAATTTGTAAGTTTCGAACCTATTAGTGTGCGCCACTAAATTGCCCTGCGGTTTCCTCCCACAGTCATAAGACATGCCACCAGGTTGATTGAAGACACTGAATTGTACTGTAGGTACCTGCGATGGATTGGCACCCCATCCAGGGTGTTACCTTGTGCCTTGCATCCATTGAACAGCTGGGATGGGCTCCAGCACCCCTCCCCAACCCTAATTAGGAAAAGGGGTTAAAGACCCCTTATTGTTGTATTTTGTATAGTCTGTGTGTGAAATGCATCCTTACATTTATAAATTTAGGTTTAATAAACATTTATTTTAATAATCTAGTGGCAACCCATAGCAGAGTGGTTCGCAATACAGCTGGTGCAAGTCCTTCCAATGGCAGGTTGCGGCTGTTGGGCCCTTGAGCAAGGCTCTTAACCCTCATTGCTCAGGCTGTATACTGTACACTTTGGATAAAAGTGTCTGCTAAATGCAGAAATTGTAAAACAAAAAAAAGAATAAAAATAATCTAAACCATATTTAGTAGGTGGTAACCAGTGACTTGCTAATGATGGCCATAGTAAGTTAGTAAGTAATTTACTTTTAATTACAAATTTTAATATGATGATTAGATGAATGGTTTTCTCGCTCTCTCTGTGAGTGTGTGTGTGTGTGTGTGTGTGTGTGTAGGACTGTTGAAGGTCAGTGTAGTTTGTAGCTCTCCATCAGCACATTTAAAATTGAACTGCGGTCAGTATTGAACGACTCTGCTCCTCTGTGATATCATGTCATCTAATCCCATTGGCTTTGCACTGAACCATAATATGTATCAAACCAGTACTGAGTACTTGTGCTGGTATCCAAGCTACCGGTAGCCTGAAACAACAATGGATCAGTATCAGATTCTACACTTTGTCACTATATTTTATGATGTTTGCATGTGTAGTGATAACTCACACACAAGCTTTGACAGTGAATACAAGACACAAGATATCTGATTTACTAGGATCTTCAATACAAAGTGGATTAGACTGTGCAGATATATGACTGGTGGTATGTGGACTCCTGAACATGAGCTTGTTGGACATCCCATTCCAAAACCATGGTCATTAATATGGTACTATTGATCCGCTTAACCCTCACCACACCCCAATGCCCCCATTTCTCTTGGAAGGCTTTCTACAAAACTCTCAAGTGTGTCGCAGGGGATTTATTCCCATGTAGTGAAATTATCCCTATTTTATCTGACTCCAGTCCTGCCTCTGCGAGGTTGTTAAAGTGACTACACTATTCTACACCACACTCAACCACCTCTGTCCTTCCCTCGGTTCCTCATTTTACATCTCCAGGCCACCAAAGCTAAATTTAAGAATGTAGTTTTGATAAGTGTTGATGCTTTGAAGGTTCCAGTACTGGAATTTAGAATGTCGGTGTGTTGTTTGTGTGTTTTCTCCTCCTGTTGTGTTTGGTGTTTGGTAGTTGCTATATCATACTTATTTACCTACAGGGTATGTATGTGTGATTTTTTTATTATTTAGGTGACAGTCTGATTTTTTTTTGGGTTTGTGCATGTGTGTGCTTTTGTTGTATATTTTCTCACTTATTAAATTGAATTGCCTTTGCCTGGGATTATGTGCAATAAATTCAGACAGAATTCCAGTACTAGATGGATTCCGAGAATAATGTGTTGATGTTTCCGGCAAATGTAGTGTCATTAAAAAAATATTTGGTTTGTTTGTACATATTTGCATGTGTCAAAGTTGGTTTATCTTCAGTACTAAGTACCAAGACTAATACAAACTGAGTAAACTCAAAATGCAGCTTTAAGTGATTTTAATTTGGTTACCGCACACTAACCGGACCCGTGAAAAAGATTTACCCCCCTTGGGGCCTTAATCAACAAATTAAGCTTCTTTATTTTATAATGGCTTTATTTAGACCAGAGAGACACAGGCCTAATTATCCAGCCCTGTTGAATCAAAACATCTTTTAAATGAAATCAATTAAAGAAATTGTGCAAAGTGGAGTGAGTCAGACATTCCACACAGGAACTAATTACATGCCCAAAGTTACATACTTTGTGAACCTTGATGTTGTTGTTTTTTGTTTGTTCTGGTCTTCTTATCTCACTCATGACCACTGAGCGAGATGCGAGATAACCCCAGTGCATTGTTGTATACATACTTTAAACATACTTTTTGTCCGGAATACAATAATTTACAAATATATTAAAATAATGCATTGTTTGAACATATGTTGCTTGAATACCGTTTTCCTCTTTTTATACTCTGTAATGACCGTCTTCAATGCTGCTCCATGAACAGGTACAGTAAAAAATCCATCATGTTAAATTGCTTGTATTTAAAATTGACAATCCTGAAAATTTAACCTAGCGTTGGGGCAATTTTAGAATTATTACATAATAAGGGTGTTTCCTTCTTAACATTCTCTGTTGGCTTGTCAATTGGATTGTAATTTAAGCTCCGTGTAATATTGAAGCAGGTTAGTAGTGACAAGGACGCTGTCATGCTTATTGATCTGGGTGCATGCTAAAAAAAAAATGCTTTGTTCGAACCCCAAACAGTTAATTTCGCGGTCCAGTGTCTGTTTTAGCGATTTCCTTGAAGACCTATTCAGAAGTAAATATAATTATTTAAAATGTAACCATAAATGTGTTGTCAGATATTCTAGTGAAGTCTTGTATTCTTGTGCAACTGCTTGTTAAATGTATCTACATTGTTTACTATAAATACAATACATAAGAGTATGAGTGGATGGTAAAAGCATTTATCGTAACCAGAAGTTATATCTACTACTAAATAATTAATTTAAGAAAGTACGAGAAATATAATCACCATTGTTGTCTTATAATAACAAGGTCAACTTGCTGCATTCCATTAATTTTATATAAAGATATTTTAATAATAAATTGAAATATTTACATTTTTTTTTCATTATTAATTGAATGTAGTTATGAACACACTTGAATGCTAAGCCAGTATTTTCAGTCCCTTTCAGCACTACAGAGAATCTTAAAATAGTTTCTCCTTGAAGAAATAATTAGCAGGTTAACTCTCGCAATTCATCTTTGTTACCCTGCTGGCCAATGTTAGACCTAACTGATCTGAAGTGGGCTAGAAAAACAATCAACTTTTAATGTGTTTTAGTTAGTCCATGACAAAAAGCCGGAGGTCATTAACTTGGCTTTTCGAGGGAAAGCAATAGTACAAGATTAATAATGCACACAGTCAGTAGCGATGGCAGTTTATCCCTGAATGAGTGTACAAATTGGCCAGTCAGAGTTTCCTGACCTTAACATTGTCCTCACTGCTCACAGAATTTTCCGTTTTTTAAAAGATGACACCTGCACCAGTAATTACACTCATCACCCGAAGAGAGTGCCGTCAAAGCGGCACAGGGTGAGAATATTTGAGTGGAGTGCTATTGAGTAATTCTGTCCCGTGTATACAATTTCATTTTCTACTCACCTAAAGTCCACCGGCACCAGCGTCCTTTTAAATCTCTAAATATGCAACATTAGTGTCATGACATTTTTAAATCACTTTTATCGTTACAGCTAATTATACAGCATAGATCTCTGTGTGGATGAAATTCCTGTACAGACTGAACAGTATGTATTAATGATTTAGATGCCAAGATTTGCAATTCCTTTCAGACAGACCATGCCTGCTAAAGCCCATTCATTATGCTTTCTTGCAGCTGACTGTAGTCTCTTTTATATGTGCTGCTTGAAATTGTTTTTCAGATCTACTCATTATAAGCAGTTAAAACTTAGGATGTGATATATAATACATGTTATATTTCTCTTTGAATTTTAGCGCACTTGTTATCTGCCTGTGTATCTTTGTCTAAGATACATTAAAAATGGTTCAGCACTGACCTTTTTCCACATAAATAATTTAACACTAAGGAGTTTATTATTATTATTCTTTTAATTTAAAAATTGGTTCAGTCTGGGCGGTGTCATTGATGGTTATGGCAAATATGTGGTCAGTAAAATAATTGGTTCTGAGTTCTGTAACATTGTCAATCATATGCAAGTCAGTCAAGTCACTGATGAAGCCCCTAACAATACAGGTCTAACATTTTGTTCCATAACTTTATCTGAGATTGGCTTGGGCCCAGAGAACTCTTCAGTGTGTTTGTTTAAAATTGATATACGGTTTTCTCTTTGTACAACCGAGTTCCAGGTTGCATTTGTGGTGTAGTGGTTACTTGACAACAGTTTTTGTTTTACCCTACAACCCATGGGCTATATTTAAGACATCATGAGATGAGCATATTTTAATCCGATGTAGCTGATGGCTCAAACGTTAAGCACATTTGGTCTTTTCAGAAAATGTACTGTAGACCTGAGACCTTACAGACTTCTCACTCTTATTTTGCTCTACGTCTGACTTGTTTGGAATTTGTTGTATGCTTTTCCAAAATACTATAAATTCAATCAACTAAAAAAATATTTTCTATACTACTGGACAAATTTTTCAAGCTAGAGTTTTAGATCTAAGTATTCAGCTTTCCTCAGCCGTTCTGTCTCCTTGCTTGTTATTTTACTCGCCTGCTTTTCTACTTCTACTTCCACTTCCAGACAGTGTGTGTAATACTAATGCATTTTCTCTGTTTCATTGTAAGGCTGGGTCATGTTTTGTATGTGTGTGTAAATGTGTGTGCGCACTGGATGATTCATTTGCCCTTGTTCTGCATCTGATTGCAGAGTAGTTGCATCACAAATTACGATCTGTGTCTTGCTACCTGTATCTGTAGGTCTGTAACATCAGTAATGCAGTATTTGATATCAAGTTTATATCAGCAACTATAACTGCTGTCACTCTGGCTCCTATTAATCAAAAGCATGAACGTATTCGAGCAACCAGCCTGACTTTTCTTAATCAATTCATAAATTTACTGCTTTAAAACATAAAAATGAGAGATGATTCAAACAAGTGTGAGTTTTACTCATTCCTTATATCACAAGCTCCCATCTACCCCTAAATTAAATAGAGGAACACATTGATTTTCACAAATGTAGTTAAGCATGAGGCAGGTTATACACAGACAAGCATACATGCATACAACTATATATAATTATTTTTGATCCTTTATTGTTTCATTGTTGATACTTGCAGCTTACTAAAGTTAAAAACCTCACAGAACCTTTAAATTTATTTGCTTAGAGTAGCCAGAGTAGATTTTCAATGTGACCTTTATTTTAGCCAGATACATGCCTCTTTCATCATCTCCTTTAATTCTTTTCCCCCAATAAAGGTACTTTGAGAGGTCCAAAAAGGTTGAAATCAGATGGCCAACATTCGTCAAAGACTTTCCAACCTCAATGGTGGAAAGTTTTAATTAAACCAAAACAGAGACTCTAATAAATTTCCTGAAAAGCACAAAACAGTCTAGTGTCGCTTTATTTTAGATACAAGTAATCAAAGACAGCATATATTATATTACCTTACATAAACCAAGTACCTGTCTTGCCATAAGTATGACCTAATATAGATAAATTAAATCAGATTATCCACACTCACCAATTTCAGGGTTCTCCTGTAAATATTACAATCAATTATCCTGTCCATATTGCAATAAATACATACATTTCCTCTGAATCTTGTTAACATTTTTATCCAGTTAGATTTCATTTTTTTCATATGCTCCAACTATGAAGTATCATATTGACCCCACCTTGCTCTTCAGACTTTATTAATTCAGTTATGGCCCCACCTTGTCTATACACAATTAAATGAGAAGGCAGGGTTTTGAGTGATTTAAGTTTGCTTTTTGAGGCATAGACTTGGCAATGTTTTTGAGTGCTGACCAATGTGGTAAAGATAGTAGTATCTTGAATTGTTGTATTTCCTAATCGGTAACATCTGTACACTGCAATTAGAAGATTTTTCTACCATATTGTAATATTTATGAGTATTAAATTGAACTTCTTTATATTCTTCCTAACATAAAATAGTATTCTAGTAGAAGTGATCAAACCATACACTGTTGCTGGCTTTTTGCTTTTGTGGCATTCAAGAAACTTTACCACCATAATTCATTCTTACACTTGTAAATATCAAAGAGATGCATTTGAAAGCATTTTTCAAACAACAATCTATTGACTCTATTGTCTCACCCTCACTTACTGGCTGACCTTATATTATGCTCACGCACAATTTCCTGTAGGCTTGAGGTTTGAATGGTTCATAGACGTGGTGAAGTCTTTGGCAGAGAATGACTGATTTCTGTGATAAACTATTTTTAAGAATGTTATATAATTGACTAATCCACTGACTAAGCATGGAATTGTAGAACTAGACAAAAATCTATTCCACTTCTCATCTCAGTTTTAGTATTGATTTGATTTTAATTTATTTTTTTAAAGAATTGTGAAAATCCACTGCTTGTTTTCATTTAATTTCTTATTATGAAATATCAGTTTGTTGCAATTTTTTGAATACACAGAGAAACCCATCTGTTTCAATTATCAATCGGGGGCAGAGATCTTTTGATCATTGAAAGTAGTCAGAAAGCAGTTGAGGTAGACCAGTCTCATAATGTAAAGAATCCAAGTAAACTCCATCATGCAGTACAGCCCTATCTTTTAGATGCTGTAGAGTTAGAACCCCTTATTATCCAATCAGGTGAAGGATAGTACAGTGTGTCGATTGAGTGTTATTAAGTTAAATGATGGAGTTAAGTGTCAGATGTCGAGCAGATATATATATATAGCATACATGGACATGTGAACAAATTATTCAGCAAATTATTTAAACAAGATGCTGCATAGGACACACCAAACTTACTCATACTTGTGTACTGAAGCAAAACCGAGTCTTTTTGCCCCAGTATGGATCAGGAACCTCTGTTAGCTATATCCTCTATGAATGAGGAAACTTCTGCAAAACATATAAGGAAATCTTCACTAAAATAACAATGAAATCCTTGATAGACTTTAATTCAACTTTACTCCCATAGTCAGACAAAAACAATAATTCTTCTAAAGTCTAGTATAAGAACCTTGTATTCAGCCATGTTAATATCCATATCCATACTGAACACTAGACTGGATCTTGAATATATTGTATCGAGTCAGCGCTCTACCAGCCAGCTGACCTGAGCAGCCACAAGGACGATGATTGGTTGAAATTATGACCTCTGCTGGCTGATTCATGGCTCATTTGCAGAGATGAGAAAGGGTGTTTCTCTCCATACGCCTATTAAAAATACAGAACAGTGGTGTCTGCAGAGGCTGTTTTTATACTGCTGAAGCATCACATTTCAACAAAACTTTTAAGAGAACTTTAGAGAACCTGCATCAAATCAATAATCTAAATATGTCTGTGTTTACTTTACCACCATGAAAAATATTCAATATCTAAGAATATATAAAATAGTTCCTTTACCCCTTTGTATGTGTCTTTCAGTGTTGATCTAGTACATGCTCAGTTGCGGGTGTGTGAGGGCCGGAGTCTCGCTGAGCTTGGCCTTATACAAGACAAGATTAGGATCAATGGATGTGCAATTCAATGCCGCGTCACAACAGAAGACCCAGCTCGTGGATTCCAGCCAGACACTGGACGTCTAGAGGTATGTCTGCATGAAATCATTGCAAAATGATACCCCATTAACCTTACATCTAGACTACACTCACATCAGCTGCTTATAGAAGTACAGAGAGTTAGGTGTGTACGTGTTTGAAAAGATTACATAAATGTGCCCATTGTGATATTTATTTTTCTCTTTTTTTCTTTCCTGATTTGTGATTTTTTTTTTGTATAAGTGTTGTGAGCCATGTGAGATTTGCTTCATTTTAATAGTCCTGGTTATTAGCGTTCTGAAAACATAATTTAAATCATTTTAGTCTGAGGTGACATACCTCAAATCTGATTTATTTTTAATTACCATATGAGCAAACGTTGGTATAATTACGTCTACGTAAGACATGATGTCACTTGGTCCAGACAGCCAAGTTAGTGGGTCCTGAATTCTGTAAAATAGCTTTGAGACAAGTGTGACTGTTTGTCTGTCTGTGTGTGTGTGATCTGGTTTAAACCTTACCTGGTCAATGACATTGCTAAAAATATATGAAGGTTACACATCCACAATTAAAAGGCTGACTTTCATTTAGCTCAAGTTGCATGTACGTTTATTATTATTATTATTATTATTATTTCAAATGTGTCTTCTCCTAGATGGCAGGTTTTTATAATTTCTAGATTCAGGTTATTGAATGTTGAATTATTAACGTGTGCATCTACTGCTATTGCATGACCGATTTGGTACTGACGTTGAGTAAAGAGTTGGTGCACTTACCTCACTGCTGTGCTTCCTTTAGTGTTGCTCAGATTTGCAGCATCGATTGAGGGGTTTTTTGCACTTTGGATTGAACTTGAACCCAGTTTGCTATGAAGTGAAGCACAGGGATGGCAGGGAGGAACAGAATTTCATTACTTCACATAACCCTGAACTCACGCATAGAGAAAACATAACATTGTAATGGAAAATAAATATCAGACACATATCAGGTTTGCTCAATGGTTAGTGTTGTCACAGCAAGAAGGTCCTGGTGTGAAAATGCTTATAATTTGACTGCCACCTTAAAGTACTGGATTTTTAAACAAAAGGTCACTGGTTCAAGACCCACCACTGCAAGGCACTGTTTTGTCCACATTCTTTCACAATTGTAAGTCACTCTGTATAAAAGTAGCTGCTAAAGGCTGTGTATGCATTTAAAGCCGTAGTTCACACTTTGGAGATGGAAATCAGATTTAGAAATCACTTTTCAGTGTGGCATCTTGTACAGTCAAGCGTTGGTCTCTCCAGACTGACCCATTGTGTATGTGATGCAGCACACCCATGTGCTTTATTAGTGCATACATCAACTATTAAACATCTAAAAACACCATTACTGTCACACTAGTACAGCGAGCCTTCTACAAATTCTCACATTCTGTCTCTAGTCTCGGTATTCCGTTTTTGATATTTGCTTATCTATGTGTTTCTGCCCTCCTCCTGTGCCATCACTAATGGTTGATTCTGCATTAGTGAGAGATCAGTGGCTCTCGGGAGGGGCTTTAATTTCTCCCCGGTGTGGAGGGCGGCCTGGCTCGCTTTCAGCCGCAATTCTGAGACAGCAGAAACATTTGCAATATCCTTTTACTAGATCTGGAAAGATAAGCTTGACATAATTAGAATTTTTTTATTGTTAGGCCAATATAATAGGTGGAAGTAAACTTGAGCTAGGATTAATTGATTAATTCTAACCTTTATTAAAGTAACAATGAACATTTGTTTCAATGTTATTTTTTAACATTAATATCTTGTGTGTACTGATTTCTGTACTTGTTCTGTTTTTATGGGGGGGGGGGGGTAGAATGTCAAATAAGTGCACTATTTTTTCTCCCAATGTATTCTAGTCGTCTGCTGATTGGGTCTATGATGGCTTCAGATGAGGGTTTATTTGCCTGACTCAAGATTCCTTTTCAACATTTACATTTTCTGCATTTTGCAGACACTTTCATCCAAAGTGACTAAACGTACTTTGACAGAATACTGTCTTTGCAATTGAGGGTTGAGGGCCTTGCTCAAGGGCTCATCAGTGACAACCTGGTATTGACTTGAACCAGCTACCTTAACCGCTAGGCTACAACTGCCCTTTCACACTCATCTCCACATTCCTCAAGCTACTAACTTGTAGAAGAGCCCAGATCCTGTTTTAGTCCAGTGTTTTGCCAACCAGCAGACTACCGGACAAGTTTGTCTGCTGCAGGCACTGCCAGTTGTGCCTGCTAGTGGGCGCCCAGCTGACTGGTAGTCCATGTGCTGGTTTGCTTGAGGAACATCCTACTGCATCACTCGGATGAGATTTTTGATTTATTTTAATTACAAGTCTCATACATCCTAATTCAATGTCATTAAATTTGTTGATGCTATGGTTGGTGTGGACGGCCAATGGCAGGGTTAGTAAATAACAATATCTGTATTATTTGAGGTACATTTAGTCCTTTGTTTAATTTATTTTTTATCGTCCTCCAGGGGAACTATGACAAATCTATCATCATGTTCCCCTTTGACCTTTTGCTTTTTTCTTTCCTTCCTTTTCCAACTTGCACTCCATCATTTTCTTTTTCTGTCCTATTTCTCCCTGCTTGGCCAGAAAATCTGAGGTACATTGTAAGAGTGAATTGTGCTTGAAGATGAAATGTGTTTATCTAAAAAAAAATGCTTGGCAGAAAACTGCATGACCAAACAGAAGAAACTTGGAATTGAATGAATAAGTTATTGCTAAAGTGCTCTTGGGAAGTCAAACAAGCAAAGGGAATAAAGAATAGCTTCTCTGAAGAATAGATATGGAAGAATAATATTGGATTACGGTAGGGGCTGAAGAGAAATTGCATTCATACTTTGGCCTCTGTAAATTTGCCAATTTTAATTTTAAGGAATCTACAGAACTTTTTTTTCAGCACAATTCCGTTATTGCTACACAACTGTGGTGGTATTTGGATTTGGTTCTGCTCTTTTTTTAACAAGAAAGACAAAGCCAATTTTGTAGCTGTGTGATGTAAATATTAAGGCCAGTAAAAAGGTTTTCAAAGTAGGAGCAAGAAAATGCCTATATTATTATTTTTAAATTGTACTAGATATAAATATATGCATATACTTACAGCGCAGGTTGGAATTATACAATGGGTGTTGATTGGCTGATTAATTAGTGTATTATTTGGGTACCTGCATCTAATTACCATGTCATTATAACCACTTCATGACAAAAAATATTATCAAGAGGAGAACTGCAACTCCATGAACAAATGCTACACATTGCTGAGCTCACTTTCGGTTAATCATGGTATAGGATGCCACCTTTAACAACGTAGGCTCTCAGATCCCTGTCCCTTCAAAGCCAAAGCAAAATATTATTTTGCTGGAAAATGCTTAGATTTGGCTTCCAGTAAGTGTTCATAACAAAACCTCATGCATTTAATTTCAAGTCCCTGTCAATTCCCATGTTATGTAGCTAAATAAGTCATCAGTAATACATATTTCAAATTATAAAAAGATAAAATGCGAATTCAATCTGTTTTAACAAACCAGTTTCAAAAAACAGTGAACATTTCATGCACTCGCCTCAACAGAAAACTGTCTCTATGTTACACTGGTTTCATTCTACTGCATTGTATGTGATAAATTGGTGTAAACCGGATGGCCAGATATATCTCGCATGGTCTAGGCTGAGATACGTTATGTAGAGCTATTTTTATACATTGAATTGAATTACATGGAGGAAAGTATTTGTGTGCTGGGTGGAGGTAGAGCATGTAGGATAGAGGCAGATACAGACAGTGATGTATTAGGGACATGGTGATGGATACATGAATAGATGAAATGCTGTGAACTGTTGCTTCCAACACACACAAATCACTGGTGTCTTAAATCTACTGG
>JAYDZG010000036.1:15398468-15411727 GCA_034509265.1 Microcambeva bendego
GCCAGATAAATAGTGAGGGCGTCAGGAAGTGCATCAGGCATTTAAAAAAAAGCCAAATCAATGATGAACTATTATTGTTTTCTTCTCCTGCTTGTCCACAGCAGATCTTGGTGATATACATCATGATGTTTAAAAGCATACAGGAAAATTGTAATTTTGGAATGTATTTTTTTTTTTTACATTAGGCTCTTAGAACTCTTCAAAGAAGCTCCATAATAAGCACTATCATTAAAAAGACTGAAAGGCTCTCAGCCGTGTATTTCTGTCTGTAAGTCCTCTGTCCAGGTGTAATTGGCATTAAATCGACAGGAGGTAGTGGAAAGGGTAGCTCGTGTCCAAGGCTACACTTTAACAAACATCTTGAACAGCGGGAGACCAGACAGAGACCGGGAATTTGTCAGAATGAAGAGTGAGAGGTTTTGATGAAGAGCTTTGATGAAACAGACAAAAGGTCAAAATCTGCTGTCACGGGGAAGGATTTGAAGTGATTACAAGAGCATCTGACCATTATTTAACAATAGGCAAACCCTTATGATTGGAGAAGTATTTAAAGGAAAAGGTAAAGCAGAAATATCCCCAATAAAAATGAGAGGTCTTCTCTTTGCTGGATAATAAAGTAAAGAAAATAAATAGACTCATGCTAACATTATTTTAAAACAAAATTTAAAGCAAAACCCTGTTCAGTAATAAACAAAAGGATGAGATGCTTTTTGGCGATGAAGCACGATACAGTTCATTGACTGAGACCATAATAACATTGTTATCGACCTGTCATTACATTCCCATGCAGGGCTTGATATACTTTTTGCTTCCCATTGATCCTGCATGTAAGAAAATATTACCTTAAAGGCTAGAAATGCCAATGAAGACTGTAAAAGTAAAGAAGAATTTGTGTTATGAAAGTTGCCATGCTGAGTCAGCATTTCTCACAAATCCATGATCTGGTTAATCTGGTAATTGAATCTAAATCCAACCTTTAGCACCGCATGGTGAAATGCTTTTCCTAAACACAGTCCTGATATTTAGTTTCATAAATTTTTTTGTGTCTCAATTGTTAGCACTGTTGCCTCAAAGCAAGAAGTTCCTGGCTTTTATATCTGGGTGGGTTTTAAATAATCCAAGACATTATTATTACTATTTTGAGTCATGATGTTGGCATCATTACACAACACGCAAGCCTGCAATTATCATTAAAATAATTTGCATAACATACAGTATTGGTTCAATATTTAGTATCCACTGTTTGGCTCGGATATATCAACAGTATAAAGGCTAGTGCAGATACATTTTTGATTCTTTGAGCTTCTTTCTGACATTATTAAATTGGTGTCTGCAGGTGTTCAGGAGCGCTGAAGGAATGGGAATTCGCTTAGACAGCGCATCTGCATTTCAAGGTGCCGTCATATCGCCACACTATGACTCCCTGCTGGTAAAAGTCATCTCCAGTGGTAAGGATCTGCCCACTGCAGCCACAAAAATGCTCAGGGCTCTGGCTGAGTTTCGCATTCGAGGAGTGAAGGTAAATGAATTAGTTGTTTCTCTAATTTTGCATTTGTCATATATCGATTCTTCTCTAGTTTTGCATTTTACTAGTTTTCCCTTGAAAAAGTTCTTACTGTCCATTCAGGTCGCACAGGTAATCCAGATCAAGTAACATATGTGAAATGGTTGCTATTACCTAGACATATCCTAGAGGGACTGCTGTTAAGTACTGGGGTGAAATCCTGACCTAACATTGGTGCAAGGAGCGCTGTGTTTCTCCTGAAGCAAAATTATTCTTGGCCTCATGTGGCCAGAGTGTGGATCATCTAGAGTTCATGAATGATTAAGACTTGAAACCAATTAAGGACCTTTGGGATTGTATGTGTTAGTGCATCTGATCCAGGTCGTCACTGATACCTTGCTCCTGAATTGTGGGAAGATCCCCCAGAGCACCAGCTTATCACATTTCAGAGTAATTTTTAATCTAGGGCTTAATAATTGGTTGACAATTTTGGTTTCCTATTTGTGAAGTGATTTAAATGTCCCTGGTTTAAGTTTTTAAACTTAGTTAGAAACATATTTTTACATATGTTTGTTGTATTTTCTTTTTTACCTTAGAAGCTGAAACTTGTAGAGCCTGAAAATCTTGTACTTGATGATGACACAAATACTCCTGCTTGATGTTTGTTTTATTATTTATGAAACAGACAGGATTGATCTTAAAAAGCTAAAAATGTAAAATATGAATTATCCTATATATCAATTCCTAGTGGAGCGATCAGTGTGGTTGATTCTCTCACTGGAGAATTGAATGCTTTTGTTCCAAAATGTCATGGTTGGCCCATAAAGTTTTGATGCATTACAGCTATTCATCTACTTGACAGGCCCATATTTGGCGCTGGTTAAATATCTTGTTTTATTGCCGTTTTTTATGATGGGAAAATTAAAGTCTGTCATTTGCATATGACGATTCAGGATTAGGAGAATTCATTTTGCAATTTTAATGTTAATCACCTCATTTGTCAGGATCCATTGTGATCAACAATGCATAGATGAGGTGCAACATGATTCATGCAAAGAGAAACCAGTTGTCTGTTATATTCTCTTCTCAAAGTGACTTTAATTACGGATTGTGAGCACCATTTAATTAAGTCGTATGAATGCCTCCACTTGTCCTCTGGCTTCTGTGTTGAAAGATTGTTTGTGCTCAACATGCTAGCTTTTGGTGGATTCTTAGTGTTGATCTTTGTAGATAAATGTCTGCTGACCTACAGATCACAGCATTTTCCATAGTAGATAAAAATATTGTGTGCTGTTTGGGGGTTGGAGTTACAAAATAAAACAGTGGCAAGTGATTGGGTGGTGGGATAGGCATGGTCTCAGCAGGTATTAACGGATCTCTCTCTTTAATAAAAATAACAGCAGTAACACTACTACACCTCCAATAATGGTAAAACATACTAAACTGCAATAGTCATATTAAGTCATCCTGAATAATAATAATGACAATAACAGTATAACAATGTAATAATAACAATAATGATGGTTTAACAATATGATGATGATAATCTCTATGTGTAAGAGATTCTGTAGTAGTGTTAGGTCCACTATAGAACATCCCTTTAATTAATTAATTAATTTATTGTGCATTATTTTTATAACTCAGGTAAGGGCATCCAGCATAAAACCTCTGCCAATCAAGCTATTCATGATTCGCTGTAGTGCCCCCTGACATTAGCAGTGTAAAGAAAAAATATATTTTTAATAAAAGTACAAAACTGCAATACCTGAAATAATTGTTTGAACAATTTAGGCACATAGCAGGGAAAACAAACAAGTAACTAAAGATAAGCATTAAGCTCTGAAGACCTGTGGTAGCAAAACTACTTGCTTTTTTGTTAGTCATCGTGGTAAACACTTCCAGCTAATTCTAGCCCAAAATAAAAGCCTAATTCAACACTTGTGAGGCTGGAAAAACAAAAGCATTCTCTCGCAGGTAACTCTGCAACCTCCAGCAGCCCATTTGGGGCCTGAACACTATTTATATTAATTGAGTTCTGCATTGTGTGCTGGCTCAGTCGGTAAACCAGGTTCTAGGTGGCTGCAGGAAAGCTACTATGCTTGAATCACAGCCACCCTGTCCTGAATTAGATTGGTTCTTGGTTGGATACATCATGGTCTTTGTGGGGCACCAGCCTTCCGGTAATTTCAAATGTTCACCCACCTGTTGGGAATTGTGCTTTGTGGGTATATTTTATTATTATTATTGTTATCATTATTTTAAAGGCAAGATTTACTGTGTTAGAAGTGTAAAACAGGTCAGTTGGGTTTCACATTGAAGATAAAAAAGGATTTGAGAATTGGACATTTGCATTTAATGTTTTATGAAAGTGAGTATGATTGAGTCCGGAAGGGAGGCTCACGCTCATGGATCATTGCTTGCATGACTCCCATGACTCATCGGCACAGATCTTAAGTCGAATTTGTATGTGATGGTTTTCAAATAGTAAAAATACATTTTAATCAGTTTTAAATCATGCTCAACATGAGTTAAACATTTGGTCTTCAAAATAACAGCAAGCGCTGTTTAAAGTTTTTATTGCATTTTTTGTGGTGCTGTCTTATCAAGCATATTGCTTGCTTTTCTATTATCAAGGGTTGTAGGCTCTGTGTCTGAATCTTGGTGACAGATAAAGACAGCATAAATGGCACAGTGACACATCAATCAAATGCTTTGATGGTGACGGTGATTGGTCGCAGCTCTTTCTAAGGACGTGTAGCCGTGTCTGTTTTCTCTGACATTGCCTTGTGTACATCTCTTCTGAAGTGGTGATAAGGAACATTTACTGTTTTAGAGCTATGTTTAGTCTTCTTCACATTTGTCATATGATCTAAAGAACTTGTTGAATGTTTAATAGTGCTAGCACTTAATTAGAATGTCCAAAATAGCTTTTAGGCTTGTCGGTGATGGTCTTGGTGGCCCTTTTATTTACATTTTTGGCATTTAGCAGGCGATTTTATTCATTAACAAATGAAATAAGATAAGCCAGACGAAACATGAAATGTCCCGAGTTATATAATTAAAAGTCAAAGTAAATGTAAGGAACATTTTATTTGCATTTTCCACACTGTCTCTTCTTTTTCTGATTTGGATTTGTTCAGCTGTATAAACATTTCTATTCTACAAAGGGACTTTTCAGGCTTTTCTTTTTAGCGTACCTCTTTGACAGTTTAATAGACTCGAAACCTGTTCAGAAGGAGAAAAAAACTGGAATTGTTAATATGAGAAGTAATCGAGAGTTGTACTTTGAGGGAAGTGGTCAATTTGAGTAGCATTTTCAGACAAGGGACTTTCAGGAGGCTTTTATTCTCTCTCTCCATCATGAAGCACTGATCCTACAAAGCACTCTCCAGCTGGCCCA
The DNA here is from genome assembly GCA_034509265.1 of Microcambeva bendego. Lineage (NCBI taxonomy): Eukaryota > Metazoa > Chordata > Actinopteri > Siluriformes > Trichomycteridae > Microcambeva > Microcambeva bendego. The sequence goes on from JAYDZG010000036.1 coordinate 15,403,373, forward strand.
CTACCTATTAGTACACACAGCACACAGAGATAGATACTCATTCATATTCATCTCGAGAAAAAGGACTGAGTCAGTCTTTAGGGGGTAAGACCAATTCTAAAATGTAAGTCATAGGCCTTTCTCACAGAATGAAGTTCATTGTTAGCATCATTGCCCCAAGTGTCTCCATGAGACAGAGATTTACAAAACCCTGACAATACTAGTTGTATCAATATACACGCTTAAACTAGCACACAACTTGTATACTTGGTTAGAAATTTAACTATACGTTCAGGTTGGCACGGTGGTATAGCGGGTAGTGCTATTCCGTCACAGCAAGGAGGTTATGGGATTGATCCTCAGATCGAGCGGTCCAGGTCTGAGTGGAGTTTGCACGTTCTGACTGGGTTTGTGTGCGTTTCCTTCAATAGTCCAAAGACAATAAAGTGAACTGGAGATACAAAATTGTCCATGACTGTTTGAACAGGTAATTACTCATTACACAAGGTCACAAATTTAAATTAAAATGTCAGTCATGAATGTAACTAAAGTCTAAAACATGATGATAAATCCAAATAATAACAAATAATAACATTCACATTTTAATTGTGCCCCAATTTTATGATTTGAGGCTTTTTTACCTAGGTACATTCTTGGTAAAAATACTTATTGCCAACACTACCCTCTTTTCTGACTTTAAGGCATGACATAGTATTGAGGATTGATCAACCTCTTTTTCAAACCCATGCTTTTATAAGTTTATATAACTTATAAAATGTTTATCAGTGTTATTTAGTCTTACAAATAATGTTTTTTTTTAATTGAGCCTTGTTGACTCAGATGTAACGATACATTCTACCCAAGACCCGACACGATTTAGAATCCTGGGTTTTATGAAGCTGAAGACAATGAAACTAAAGACAAATTATGAAAAAATATTGTTTTATATGTTTAATGATTTTAATTGTTGAAATATAGTATTTGTGCTTATATTTTTATCCTAATCTTATTATCTTAATAATAAATACATTTCTAGTTCTGAGGTACGTACATGTTGCATGTTGTGCTTATTGTGTAAAACAAACTAAACTGAAAAGACATTTTGAAACGAATCCAACTATATGTTAAAAAAAGAATAACCCAAATTAAGAAAGTATCCTTACAAAAAATGAATTTTGCTCCAAAACATCCCCTACATGGCAACTTTTAAAAGTGCCGTGAATCAGGTGAGGTGAACGGTGTCCCCTCTGCGGTTTAAAGTGAACATCAATTCATTTTAAATGAATAAATGATTCGAATCGTGGCACATGTTAATTAACTGCTGGGTTCGTCGTTACATCCCTTCTTACATTTCCAACTTAAAGTATACTCTGTGAATCTCATTAAACAATTAACTTAAATGAATTAATGATACTACTAACCAGTGTCTCTTCACCTTTAAGATTCTTTACATTTTGTAAATAAATGTGAATAATGCCAGCATACAGGTAATATATGAGTTTAGTATTTGACAAAATCAGGGGCAGTTCTTCACCTTTGAGCAAACAGGTAGATGTAGTTGAGTCCATAAATATATTTTAATTTTAAGTATATCTCATAAATAAATACACAAACAAAAAATATGAGCTTTCTCTTGGAGGAGCAGAAGGAGCTTTGAAGCTTTAATCAGGATTATGCGGTTTGGAATTGATGTGACTGGCTTTCAACAGAGGAATAGAAATGGAGAAAAATGATTTTGAAAGAAGGAAGAAATAAGTGGGCTGATGGATAAGCGTCAGATAAGCCATGAAAAAAGAGGGCTCATGAGAAGGATATATGGCTGCAGTTGGTTTACCGTGGAAAGTGTATATGCTTCTTGTGAGCCCAGGGTGTATCGTAGAAAATCAAGACTGGGCCAAGCTTTAGCATGAAAGATGAAGGAGTACTTACTGAAATGCTTTAAACCCTACGCACAGTTATAAAACCTTATATAGACACAGCTTCTCACTTAGAAAGAGAAAAACTTTGTCAGCGGTATATTTCCTGATGTTTCCCCTCAACTGTATAATACAATGGTTGTTTATTATGCATTGAAATAGTATTAACCTCTCGCAGACGTAACATGATGACCACCTTGATAATATTGGGTTGGTCCTCCTGCTGACCCAGCTGTGATCCCGTTACTGACATGACTATAAAACATTCATCAAATTAAATGGCTTTTTTCCATGTTAGTAAAAACTGTGTTTTATTGAGTCGATGGGTAATAAAAGTCAGAGTTCATGCTAGAGGCAGGTTAAGGTTAAGCAGTATATTTTCACTATTTCAATGTTTTCTAATCAATAGCTTTACAAAGTGCACATTAAGTACCTGTCCTTTAAAGGTAAAAAAAAATATCCTTAACATGAGAACCATCTTCATGTGCAATAAAAGTTCGAATTTCTATTAAATAGAATACAAAGATGACATTAGTTAGTTTCTTGCCAATAATACTCCCACATGCCATTTTGTTGTTTGAAAATCAAATAACTGCATTTGTGATCCCACCATTATAAACCGTATCCAAAACCAGTATCAATGGTGGAATTACAAGCCAGAAAAAGCACTGCAAATAAAACACTTAAAGGCTTTTACATTTAAAAATATCACATTTGCCCTAAAATGCACCTAAATAACTTGAAACAGATACTGTTTGGTGGCTGATTTAAAGCTAACACACCGTACTGCTATAAACCATCATCCAAACAGAATTAACAGTGTGATGGGGTGCTTGGTTTGCCCCATCTGACAAACCATAAATTCTGCTCTGTATCTAAAACTTCTGCTCTGAGCCCATAATCCAAAAGACAAAAGCAAGGTCCTATTACCCAAGCAAACTATTTTATGTTTCTTTGGATTGATGCAAAGACAATGACCTTAACTCCATGAAGATCCTGTGGCTGGATATTAATCCGGCAGTTTGTTTGAATACCACCAGTGTTGTTTCATAACCTTTTTCAGTCAATAAAAACTGACACACATAACGACCTTGGTTATTAAATTACCTTGCACATAATTCCAGTTCCTATGACTTTTTACACTTTCGTCCCTTCGTAAATCAGCCATGGTGCAGAAATTATAGCCGCAGTGTGCCCTCAGATTTCACAGCTATCCATATCAGATTCTAAAAGACACCTCGGAACATGATGAGAGAATGAGCAAGCAACCGAACAACAGAGCAGCACAGATGACCTAGGAATGGTTTGAAATGGAATAGAAGACTATAGTAAACACTTGCAATAGTACACCCACAGCTGGTAGTCTTCCTGCTTGACAGTCCAGGCAAGTAGAGTAATAAAGCATTCCTCCAGTGTTCAGGCACACATGTAGAGTCTTGTATAATGGCCCAGACACCCCTCCACATACAATCAAAAGGGACTTGTTCCCCTCCATGCTGCAGTAACAGCATCTGCTCCTCAGGGAACCCTTTCCACGAGATGTGGGAGTGTTGTTATGTCAATTTGATTCCACTAAGCCATAAAAGCATTAGCGAGGTCAGACACTGACGTGGGGCCGATTAGGTTTGGCTTAACAATAGCCCTCCAATTCCTGCAAAAGAGGTTTGATGATTGCAGACCAGTTAGGTTCATCCACTTGAGTCTAAACAAAACTATTTCTATAAAGACTTCACTTTGTTCAGAGTGGAACTGTCATTCTGAAACAAGAAACTGCTCCTACTCACCTTTTGTTCTTTAGCCACTCTCTTACCAGGAGCATTTTATGGTCACATAGGTGCACCTTGCCTGTGCAGTCTAAATGTTTAATGCATTAGGTATTATACATTTATAAGCAAACGTTTAATTTGTATGTTAATTTGAAAAAGAAATGATGCAGCCAGCCCTGCATTGAAAATCTGGTTAGAGCTCATTACTGTTTAACACTGTAGACCAGATTGCAATTCATGTTGCACATTAAGTGGAATTTTAATTTAGGTTCACAACTATGTACAAAGACCAGACTAATATATAGTATTGTTATATAGTAATATTTGTGTCCTCTCTTTAATGGTATTATTACACACACAGATCAGGCATAACATTATGACCAAAACTGTAAACCCCTGAATTTTGTGGGGGTTATGTTGCAAGAGCGGCTGCAAATTGCATTTTTTTTTAAATGCATGTTAATGCATATTTTTATATTTTAACCCCAAGTATGCCACCAAAACACTTTACCTTTAAAAAATATTGTAAAGCAGTGCTTAAATACTCTATGGTCGTCACTATAAAACTGTGTGCATGGTCTGCGCTCTCCCACTGTCACCCATAGAATAAGGGAATGGATCACTGTATGTTTGGCTTGAACCAATCGCAGTCATTATGCCTTAGCTGTCTTACCAATCAGTGTGGCTGATCCAAGGGCAGATGTGGGAGTTAAGGCTTAGAAACTGTAGCATTTAATTTACTTGGGAGCTCACTTCAAAGTGCACCTGGGAAGTATGTGTGTTTTGGAATGATCGTAAGCTTGTACGCATCGGTCAATAAAGCAGTATTGTTTTGTTAATTACACCACTGACCACAGACCGGCTTGTAACACTGTACCAATGTTACCAGTCATTCATGCAAGCTCATTTTCCTTCATTTTCTGGTAGAACTAGGGTAAATTTAGCTGAATTTACATTATTATTTGTTACAAAATTAGTAAATTATATGGTTCTTAACACAATAAAACACATTAAATAATATATATTGCCCCCATTAACATTATGTTCCAAAAGCACCCTAGCATGTACAAAAATAAATGCCTTTTTTATAGTTGAAACCCTTAAAATCAGTGAATAGACTTCACTGCTTGTGGCTGGAAAGTAGTGAACCAATCACAGTGATTATGGACAGCAGCAGCTGTCTTATCAACCAATCAGCTAGGCTGATTCAGGGGTGAGAGTTAATTCTTAGTGATGAAGAGATAAGTGTCAGTGGTAATAATGTAGGTAACAGTATTCCCCAAAGCAACCTACAATCATACATGAATCCAATTCGAGAAATTAATAATTATCTTCAAACGGGCTCAACAATGACAATTTATCAGTCATGCCATTTAAACCAGCATCCTTTTAAATACTAGTGCAGTATATCTACTGCTGAGGCACTACTGCCCCACATCCATTCAGCATCTTTGGCACATTTTGGCAGCTCTAAGTAGGCTGTAATGGTATTCGAGCTTAAAACACAATTAGCTGTGTTAATTTATCCTATATTCTGTCAGTTATTATGCAATTTGGGACACAGCCAAAGCTGCTCATCAGTATCTGCTGTTCCTGTATGCTCAATATAAAGTCAAAAGACCGGATTAAATATGTGTAATTATGGTTGCTTATTCTTTATTACCACCATATTTGGCTGTTCACAATGTAACCGAGTGTGATTCAATGACTGACTGACCAACAGAATCGAGAAAATGTGATTACTGACTCAAAAAATCACTTTCCTTTTTGACAGAACAGAAAAACCCTGCCTACATGAATAATATGTTTTCAACTAAGCTGCTTTGCCCTTGTGCATGTGAAGCAGTTTACGGCTGGTGCAGACCCATGTATGCAGACATGAATGCCAACTAACAAGAAGCTACAATCACTAAATGCATACTAGATGGATAAAAGTAGTAAAACAAAACAATACATTTAATTTGGTTTTGGCATTTTGTTTACAATATTGTTGACATACATGCAAGTATTTTATTTTATTTGTATTTTGGCATTCTCTCCACTTCTTTTTTTCCGATTTAGCATGTTTAATTTGTTTAACACCTGATTGCATTTAAGCTGAGCTCCTCCTTTTCACCCATGCCCTTTTTGCACTGGCGTCTTTTCTGTTTAAACAGGGTTCTTGCACAGTGTAAGATCCCACCCACATATAGTCCGGTCATCCCACCCCCAAGCACACATGGTGGCCGATTGTTGCCAATAATGATAGCCAGATGGCGCCCAGCCGACCGGTGGAAATGCAGAGGAGTTCAGCATCTTGATGCTGGTGTGATACTAGTCATACTAATATTCAGACCATTGTGAACAGAATGCTGATCTTTCTTTGTGTTAATATGGGTATATTTTGTAGAGTTTTGGGTTTTTTTTTTTTGGGGGGGGGGTCACGTCTGCTTATATTGGCCGCGCAAGTGCAATATTCCAGAAAGTTTGCCCACTTTGGAAACATTATTAAAGGTTAAAAGAGCATTATTGGTTTAGTTATTTATATAAAAAAATTGCCTTCCTTCCTTGTAAAATTGTTTGTTTTGGTAAATTATTATCGTGCTTGTTGATGTCTCTTTTCTTGTTAATATAAGGGGAGGCATCTGCTGTAAATCTGATTCTTTGTGATTTACACAGACCGCATGGAATACTCCCACCACACACATCAATGTTAAAAACAACTCGGACCAGACAATTATAACCAGGTGCCGAATTGGTCACACTGCCCTCACTCACTGATGCCTCATGGTTGTGAGCAGGCACCAACCTGTCAATTATGTGCTATAACCCTTACAATCCCTTATGACCATTAGAAGTGACTTTAATAGGGTTGAGAACATGAAAGCCAATTATAATTCTAGACTTTACTATGATCTGAATAAGGATTGATGTACATTTTCAATACATGTCTATGCCATAAATACAGCCAGTATGTTGCTGATATGTTAATAAACTCAAACACAGGAGCAGTTCTCTAATAAAAGAGCTTTCTCCTACAGTCTCACCAATACCACAACATTATATTTTTAGTGCTTTTCCTTTTGTCAATGTCATTGTATGATTGGTATGTATGACACTATGTATGATTCTAATGTAAAAAAACAGATTGTTTTGGATGCTCCCATTAGGGGCGGTCTCACAGCTGATCGTGAGCTATATTACAGACTTGTCACAACCCTCCCTATTTATCCAGAACCAGCCCTTTATTGCACAGGTTTATACATACAAGTGGCTAGATACCTATAGAACAACTCAGTCTTTTTGGACCATGTGATCACCCAACCTGGGGATTGAACACAGGACCTACACACTGAACCACCCAAAGGACTGATTATGGTTGGGTATTTCCCATTGGTCAAGTGGTTTTGTGAAGGAAACTATTATCAAAAGTCTATCCCCATTGAATACTCTGGCATTGCCTGGATTTAAGTAAGTCTTTGTGAATGTAGTCTGCAACCTTTATAACCCCCAGTCTGTCCTTCATTTTTATTGTGGTGGATCATTGTTCAGCATTGTTATTTGTGGTTAAGAGATGGAAAGAGAGAGAGACAGGCTGCAGCTGCTGCCGCGCTGATTGTTTTTACTTCCATTTTGCCATGGCTGATTGAATTGATTGGTTTTGGTGACACACTTGTTAATTGTCATGGATGCAGCACTTGATTGAAATTGGAAATGGAACTTTCTGTGCCTGCTTTCTCTCCCTCTTTTGTGCTTTTCATCTTGCATCGTGCCTCACGTAGCCTTTTTTTCTAAGTCTCTTTTGTATCTTCTCCCCCCTCTCTTTACTCACTAACACATGTCCATTTTTTTACATTTGATGATTAGAGTCTTGTTTGCATTCAGGCATCGCCACTGTCACGGGATGAAGTGCACTCCTCAGAGATGAGTCCCGTTTCTATTTATTCCCTTTTATTTATTTATTCTGACGAGACTGCTAAGTGGCTTTCCGTCAAACTGTATGCCATTATTACCACCAGCAAATTATGTAGTTGCGGCCCAAATTTCTCAAAGCCAGCATAAACAAGCCATTAGCAGGAGACGGGCATGCCGAGTGGGTGGGTTGTTAAGTGGTAGCGCTGATTAACTATGTAAAAGGGTTTTTGTGTCCAGAACATACCTTTAAAAATCTGCAGTCCATTGTGTGTAGAATAGCTGCAACATTTGCTTTGAATGAACAACTGCTGCTGTTCATATTTTTCAACCTTAGCCTACCACGTTTGCCCATTATCATGCATGCCATGCAGCTGAACCCTGGAAAGTGGTAGATTTTCTGCATTAGCGTTAGCTAGCATCTCTTGTGGGGTGTTAGCACAGCGGGCAAGCTGACAGGTCCAGGCCAAGTTCTCAGCAGGACTGATGGAGACATGCAAGCACACCAGCAAAGCCAGGCAGCAGGAGAAAGCAAGGCCGGGAAATCTAAACTAGATATAAGTGCTTTGCCATGGGCAGGCATGTTGTTTATTTATTTTGGATATATAAATTTAGCATTCTGACTAAATTTTCAAGAACCTTGATTGCTGTATGCATTTTGTCACCTACACAACACAAATACTGTAGCAATCTGTGAGGGTTAGGGGCCCAGCTCAAGGGCCCAACAGCAGCAACCTGACAATTGCTCACAATATATACTGTAATAGTAATGTAGGTCACTTTTGATAAATGCATCTGCAAAA
>JAYDZG010000036.1:15418728-15429311 GCA_034509265.1 Microcambeva bendego
ATATTCTGAAAGTTATAATCATCAAGATTAAAAGAAATAAGGGGTCTGGGATCTGGGTTCATGTCCACAAAGGTTGAAAACCCTTGACCCAAAAAACGTTCAACTTTTATTTTTTTTTGTTAAGGAAAAAAAACATAAGCCATATTATAGAAAGAATAATTAACATGAATTACAAGCCATCACTGTCAGTACCTGGAATATCCTTTTGCCCTGATAACTGCGCTTGTGATCAGAAGGTTGCCGGTTCCATTCCCAGCGCCAACAGGTCATGACTGAAGTGCCCTTGAGCAAGGAACCTAACCTCTATCTGCTCTTCGAGTGCCGTTGCTAAGGCTTCCCACCGCTCCGGGCACATGTGCTCACTGACCCCTAGTGTTCACTAGTGCGTATTTCAGTGAACAGATTGGGTTAAAATGTGGAGGATGAATTTCAGCATATTTCATTATAGCTTAATGGCTTTAGTGCTCCAACTACTCTATTAAAATTCCAACGATTATTGAATTTAAATCTGGGTATTTTTAAGGCCACTTCAGGATATTCCAGAAATCATTTGTTAATCATGCAATAGTTGACTTGTAGGGGTTTGGAATCAGTGTCATGCCATAAAGTTCAATTATTCCAAAACATTCCTTTTTAAAATGCCTCTGCATTTCTGTGAATCCGTGATGTCAGACAGACATTCAGGATTTTAAGTTACCCATGGGTAAGCCTCAACCACTAATCCATAGCTTTTAATTCATCACTCAGTGGAGCTGTGTCCCAGAAACCTATCCCTTTTCTTTCTGGCATGCTTTGTGGAGTCCAGATATGAAGTTCTTTGTTATTAAGTGATGACATGTTTGGTGACACATTGCCACAGAAAGTCTATTACAGTCATTTGGATTTTTATTATCATTATTATTTTTGATTATTAAGGCATTTGAGTGAAATTTCGGTCTTTCTTCCAAAGACTCTGCAGCTGTGTGGAACTACCAGACAATACCACCAATTGTGTTTGTAAAATGGTTTAAGCAGTTTCAGTCTTTCACAGTCAGGGATTTTTGATAGTATTTACTCATAGTACTGCAGACATCATCTGGCAGATTTGATAGACCGTGATAAGGGACAAATTATAATGGCCATTTCAGGAACATAGTACCTTAAAAACTGCAAGGTGTGCACAAGACAAGACACAAACCACTGACAGGTTTTTGGACAACCTATAATTTTTGTTCTGGACCAACAGCATTATACTTGTAATAAGGTAAATGTGTCAATGCAGTGAACGCTTCTCCATACAACGATACACAGACTAATACCTTGTTCACGCTTCTTGAATTTTGGCCTGATTTTCGCTCAACGACTGGTCACTAGATTTACAAGGTCGGGAGCAACTCTACGTTCATTGAGATAATTAAACTTTGCTCTTGCTTATGTAAACTCTTTAACAACTTAAAGAGGCTCACTTCTTGTGTTTGTTTTGGAGACAAAGCATAGTTTGGGAGACCAGACAAAATCTTGTCTATGAACACTCCTACATTTATACAATTAGAAGACACACTACCATGTTATTACCATTTTAGTGTCATTGCAGTTTTGGGGGTAATCTACCACCCAAATAACATCTTGGTAGTCTTCAAGTTTACCCACAAACCTAATTGTTATTATGTAACTTACAAAGCATTGATGAATACAGTAGTATTTTATGAACCTGTATATATTATATATTGTCATGTGTTCCTCTTTCTGGTTAATATTCTGGTGGGAGTAGATTGTGAAATAACTGAGTCATCTGTTGTAATTTAATGGGTAGATGTAAGTTCCTCACGGTTTAAGGATGCAAGTTTATTAAGCCATCCAAATATCACAGCTTCAGTCACTGTCATGTATTGCTGTGCATTAGAAAGGTATTAGGCTTTTGTTTGGCAATTGCAGGTCTGATTGTAAAACTAAAGTTTATATCAATGTGTTGGTTTCTGAGCTATCCCCTGTCATTAATATAATATTATCTGATGTGGCTGACTTAAGTTTTAAGACCTGCATTCTCAAGGAACATAGATACCAGCATTCAGACAAAAGAAAAAAATTATTGAGTTTATTTGGCTATATAAATAATTTAATTAAATATTACAAAATTTATTCAGAAGATTTACCAACGCTATGACTACGGCCCTAATGAATTAAAGACAAGACAAACTTACTGTAAATCATGTCACAAAGTGTGAAAGGAGCCTTTTCCAGTGTGATTCAATATTTGCTGTGAGATTCAAACGTTTGTGTTTAGTGATTTAACATTTTTCATTCAAGCAGCATTGAAACTTAAGTGCCGTATGTTTATTGCTTAATTTACATTATGAGGTGATTCTAGCAATCGTATTGCAATTCAGTTTGCAAACGATTTGTCAAATGAGGTCTGTTTAGCAGAGCCCTAGTTATGATTCTACTTGTGAGAGGGGTGAAAGACACATTGGGTGACTGTAGCTTTGTGTTTTGTGGTGTTAAGTGGTAACTAAATAGGGATACCAATGGAAAAAAGTTTAAATTCAGAACAAGGCATGAAAATGAACTGTGTGTGTCCCACGTACACTTGTGCGCACACACATACAGTGAGCAATCAGCACTTTTTAATTAGGCAAATTGGGTTAGAATATTGCTTCAGGCAAAGTGAACTTCAAACTCAAAGCACATTCACATTTGCAGACTCTTTATCTCCTCTCCATGCATCCCTATTACAAGTCTGCAGTCTTCATTTATTTCATTCGGCATGCACACACACACAGATATCCCTTACTTGAAGATAGAGTTGGCTTTAATCTTCATAAAGCAGCGGGATCAAATTACAAAGCTGTTATTACACAGGTTTTGAACATTAAGTCTGAAAGACAGAATACTCCCAAACAAATGTGTTTTAGTTTCATCACAGTAGTTTCTGACAAGTAAATATTGTGCTTTTATACAGAACATGCCTTGAAACAATCGAAAGGTTACAAGGTAACATTTTCTCCATGCGGTTCATGGTGTAAATGATGGATGCAAAGGAGCTAGAGGAGCCTTAGAGACGTAAAAATATTACACTTTAGCATCCAGTATTTTTAATCATCACAGGAGTCTGTTTGGATGTGTTGAAGGCTACCAAAAATACATGGGTTCTTAAAAAAACCCTTTCCAAAACTATCGATTAGGAATTAAAAAAAACGAATGAGAGAAATCTTCTACGGTCACCTACCTTTGTGATGTACCTTTGTACCATGTCATCATAGAAAATATTATTCCCCATTTCAAGTTTCAAGTAATATTTTAAATGTAAATTTTATCCATAGTTGAATGTATTCAAGCACCTTTATTAATTACATTTCTTTTACCTGTATTTACACAGTGGCTAAGTTGGTAGCACTGTTGCCTCGCAGCCAGGAGGTCCTGAGTTTGCACTATGTTCTCTCCGTGTCTGCATGATTTTTTTTCAGGGAGCGCTGGTTTTCTTCCACAGTCCAAAAATATGCAGCCATGTTAATTGAAGAGGCTTAATTGCCCTATAGGTGAATTGGTGTGTATATGTGTGAGTGTATTTACAAGAATATTGATATTTCTGTGGCAGAAATCCAGTCTGCTGGTGGCAGAAAATTAATTAAAACCCAATGTTCAGCTTGATTCAATTGAACTGCCAATTGAAACACCTTTGTGTGTGCTCTAGGGCTCTAAGAACTCTGTTCAACCCCTGTTGCTCTGGGAACAAAGAAGGCTGTTCATTTACCAACACATACAGGCCACTCGTCTCACTCACATTTTACCTCAACCAACAGGGTTTATAGGTGATGCAATAAATTTAGGCAAAGTAATTATTCTCTAAAAATACCCAGAGCGCAGACGCTGTACACCCACTGTCCTCCCACTTTTATTCTCCACCATTTTTCAGTCTCATGCTCGTTCTTTTTCTCCCTCTCTCTCACTTGGGCCTGATTTACATCTGTCTTTAAAATCAGGTGTGGGTGATTCAATCAGCACAATTACAGCTATAAACCTGACCAAATGCATCTAGAAGATCCAATCAATCAAACCGCATTAGAGGTGGTCAGGGATGCATAACATTTCTAGTCTAAAACTTCATGTGTCACAAGATCCTCCTAGAAACCAATGGCCAAATAACTATGGAAATCTGACCCTGGTTTGTGAGGCGCCAGATCCCTGTACCATGGGCATTTATATTTATGGTTGACCAACCATTTGTTATATAACAGCCGTAACTCTTCGTAAAGGGCTCTTAGAGATTTTAAAGTGTACCTGTCGAGACAGCAGGTCTGACTTACAACCAATGTTCCAATTTATCCCAAAGAGGTTCAGTGTGGTTGAGGTCAGAGCTCTATGCAGGCCTAAAGTTCCTCCAAAACAAACTTTTCAAGAAATAGTGGTATGGACCTTATATTGATACACTGCTTACAGGAACCCAAAATATTTAATTTTGCAGGAAAAATGAACAAAAACTCCTGAGATGTCTTGACACGTTTTGGCACTGAGGATGCCAAGCAAGTAAGTGTTGCGAGATGCAATTTCAACATTACAAGATGGTAAAAACTTTACCGTCTCATTTGTAATGTATTGCATAGTTGAAATACATGAATGGATGTATTTTAGCAAATTAAATGACAATACAAGGTTAATTCTGTCGGCAATGAAAGTATTTTACACTATATTATACAATATATTTTTATACACTATATTCTCACAACAAATTTATGGAAATTGTAAAAAGCTACAATGGTATTATATAATGTAAGTAGAGCATTTAAGTAGGAGCATGTAGTGGTGATCGCAATTTTTTTTAAAACAAAAGCCAACAGTGGTGGGCATACCCCAACAAAAAAGGTAATGTCCACTACCACCAAAGGCCACAAGTGGCTGATACGTAGTACACTCTTTGACGTCTTTAACATCGTTGGTGGACATCATTTCTGCTCAGTGTGAATCAACTTTCATCAGTGAACAGCACTGAGGCCCACTGGTCCCTCATCCAGCGTAAATGATGATGCCTGTGTCTGGTGTTCACAATGAAATGTCATCAGTGTGGGATGTGTGCAAAGGATGTCCACTTCTATGCCTTTCTGTTACTCTTTCAGTCTCTCTGTATTCTGTTGACACCAGCTGATTACATTCTGAGCTTGGTAGCCACTTCTAACCGAGAACATACTGTTTGAAGCTTTGCAATGGCGAGGTATTGTTGATCAATTAAGTTGTCTTGGTCTCATAAGGTCAGAATGCGAACAGCATGATGAGAAGGACTGTTTATATTCCAACTATAATTAAACCAGGGAATGTATTGGTCGATTCATGGATCAAACACATGTTATGAATTTGCCGTTAAGCTCCTTGTTAGAGAACAGCAAGTTGTGCAAATAGTACTGAAACATGTGCATTCAAAAGTTTGGAGGTCACATTAAGTTCACCTGTAAAGAGTTCATTTTAGGTTCATCCTGAAATTCTTCAGCCGAAGGCCAAATATACCAAATTTCCCCCCACACACACACACACAAACACACTTGGCAGCATATGACATCTGACGTTATGTGTCAGTATAAGGCAGGGTGGTCTCAGTCTCTCTCTCTTTCTTGGCTTTTCCACTTTCCTCAATAGATTTTTTTAGATGATGTGTCCTTTTTTCTGTTTCCAGATTTTTGTTTCATTGTCACCCTTTTGTTGCTTTTGTCTCCCTCTTTCACACTGCAGAAGTGTGTGTGTGTGTGTTTTTATTGGAGAGCGGCCATTTTTCATTCTATATAGATAATTGTACAATCTTGGCTGATAACCTCAGTGTCTGTGCAATGTAATAGAATTACCTGTCTAACACAATGGAACACACACACACACACACACACACACACACACACACACACACTCATATAATGACACGTTTTGTATAGGTTGGCTTGTGTTGTGGATTGTTTAGTTTTAATAATTATACCAGCTATAGAATATATGAAGACACTCCTATATAAATTTAGTTTGAAATCAACTAATCATTTATATACATTACATACATAAAATAAAAACTTACTAACAGAAATGCTAGAAAATGTTAGTTAATATTTGCTAGTATATAAAAACTGTGTTAAATACTCATCATGTAAATCCTTTGGTTCTCAGTAAAGTATGTTGCACTATAGTTTACCAATCCTTTCCCCAATTATTGTGATGAAGGGAAAACAATGTACATCATTACCACAGGACAGTGGTAGCCTAGTTGGTAAAACGATCTGTTCTGTATCATAAAACTATTGAAACATCTTGTGGGTCGAGCTTTTGGTTACCTGTCAGAGGATTGTCAGTTCAAGTCCAGGATCCACTGCCCTTGACCCCATCTGCTCCAGGGTTGACGTACATTGTCTTACCCTGTGCTCTGACACAAGCTTCCAAACAAACTTGGGTATACGGACAAATAATTGCTAGTGCAACACAATATTTAAAATATGATGAAAGCCTTTGTCATATTTACATCTAGATGTACATTACAGTCATTTTATAATGCTAGTAGAATGGTGGCATGGTAACTCAGTTGGTAGCACTGTTACCTCACAGCAAGAAGATCTTGGGGTTTTTGGACTGTGCAGTGACCATGACTGACATTCATGACAGAAATGGAAGTTACTACATAAGATTGGTTAGTTTAAGTCTTTACCAAAGCATAAATAGATCCTGATAAATAAATGTTAAAGGATTTTTTACACATTTGCCTTAAATGTTTAACCGTAATTCCTTTCAGATTATACTGGAAATGTATTCATATTTAAATACAAAATGTTTTTTATAATTATATAAAATCTCATTGCTCATTTAAAACCAAGTATATGCTTAATTAAAATGTGTCTTGGTGTTAAAAACACAAAAGAATTCCACAGGAACTTTTTTTTTTACTAAAGGAACACAATTTGCCGTAAGCAGACATTTGAGTGTCAGCTCATGATGGCTTGAAAATCATGTATTTTAGAACAAAGATTAGTAATCAGATAGCTGTAGTGAGAAACTTATAACTAGAATTCCCAATTGATAGTAATCCAGTATCAAAAGTAATCCAAGGAGGGAACAGTCGTAAGCTGGCGACAGGGTCATAGGTGTCCAAGGCTCACAGGTGCACTTGGCGAGAGAAGGCCTGTGTAGGTGTCGTCATCTGATGTTATCTGACTTTGCACTCCAATAGAAATGTATCACAGAGACAAAACATTTTGTGTGTTTTTTTCTTTTTATTCCATTGTTTAGAATATCAATGTAATGTAACAATATTTACTTTGGTAAAATAAGATCAAACAGAAACATTATCAGTATGGTTTATCATTGACCTCTTAGATTTGGCTCTATTTCTTTAAGCTCAATGATAATCACGATCTTTTTTCTAACTAAAGACTTGCAACAAAATGTCTTTTTTTTTAGTTTGAACTTTACTCATGAAAGTTAGTACGAAAACACTTTCACATTCTTTCGCCGTTGTTTTAGATATAACCTTTTTATGCAATTTGACCTATGGAATTTTAGGCCACAGTAATGTATCTCGGTTTGGCAAACACATTGTTAATGGTTATAATTACAGAGTCCAGTAATGTCAGTAAACAATAGTTTTTTTTTTCTTTTACACACACAGCATATCCAATCCTTTTCATCTTCCGTCGATGAACGTTTATTGGTCTGTGTGCTAAATCTGTCCCAAATCCTTTTATCATCGTTCAAGCACCGCATTTCACGCCTGTGCTGCTTCCGCGCTAGCAGCTGTAAAAGCGACTCTCTTGATCATATCCGATTGATTGGGCATGACTCGGCATTTCCAGGCATTCCTCTGCCTCTAATCCCAGTGTCACACTGGCTAATTGATCGCTTCTCGAATGCTATCACGCTGTGCTGTCCCATTGAGCAAGTAAGTCAAAAGTCGTTTCCTTTGTAGGTTTGTCCCGATATCCTGAAATCGTCAATGCTGAATTTAGCCTTAGTTTAGAATCCGCTTATTTCCCTCAGGATAGATCTAGCTTGTTCCTTCTTTTTAGTCCACCTCACATTGGACTGATTCATGACTCTGCTCTTTTCACTTTACTTCTATTCCCACACCCCTTTTTGATCATTCCTTCTTTTAATACAACCCCACAATAAGGTTTAAAGAGTCGCTTCCTCACACCTACATATTACACCTCAACTTGCACTTTGCTTCAGAACCTTCTCGTCTTCCTCACATCGCCTTCAGTTCTGCTTTTATTTATTGCGTCACTGAGTCTAGCTTATCTACACCACACTTTCCTCAAGTTCCTCTCCATTTTCACCTTTCACTTTTCCCTTCCCTTTTTCTCTAGCTCGCTCAGTGCGAGATCTGGCCGCACTCGAGGCGGCGGAGAGTTTCTTGTATCCGTGGATCGCACCATGTGTGGGGTACTCTCCGTTCCCACTACTGGCTGTGGAAATACTGTTCGTAGAGGCACACTGAACTAACATGCCGTGCAGCGACTGGCTGCGTTTGCTCCAGATGACACCCAGCCGCCTGGCATAGCTGTAGCATGTCGTCGCGGCCACGTTGCTCATGTCGAACGACGAGCTACGCTTGCGACAGAGTTGACTGGCTGCTTCTTGGCTCTCATTGGTTCCACGTTGAAGTACTACAGTCCCTCCTGTGCTGAACCGTCTATCTCTGAAATCAGAGTCATAATGAGGTAGGCTAAAACTAGCCCGTTTTATTAAATCCCTGTTTGCGGAAATTTTACACCCTTTTCCGGACTGGTGTACATTTCGTGGCAGTGTTGACGGAGTGTAGTACATCGGCATCCGCTCACTCTCTGGCGAATAAGGTGGAAGCACCTTCTTTGATCCCATCCCCGTCTTTAGTTGCTCCAGATTCACCTTGGGTTTGGGCAGAATTTGGGGTTTCTGACTTGAAGACGGTCTCGAATCTGCACTTGTCGTCGCCCTCTTTTGTTTCTGAAGCATCCCGTTTGGTAGAACAACCATCATCATTTCACCACTTCCGTTACTCTGGTCAAAACTGGCTCCTTTACCTGGCGCCGCGCATCCTGATCCTGAACGTCCGACCTCTCCCGTGTTGTCATGGTGACTGGCGTGGTTAGCGCATACCCGGTGACGGACCATGAGCGCCACCGTGAACACGAGCAGTGACACCACAACGATGCCTCCGACCAGGATGGTCAAGGTCCCGCCCAGAAAATGCGCCTGGAGTGAACGGCAGTCGGCGTAGTTGTCCTTGGTGCTGAACTGGGTACAGCCGAGGACCTTCGTGGCGGCCATGGAGGTGACCATCTCGTCAAAAATGGCGAGGACGCACAGGTTGTAGTCTGCATCCGAGACCAGGTTTTTTAGGAGAAAGCTGCTACTGGTAGGGGGCAGAATTCTGAAAGAGGAAGATGGTAAAAAGGTAGTTAATGCTAGAGTTGGTCCACATGTAAGATGGTGGCACAGTGGCTGAGTCGGTAGCCTCACAGCCTCTGTTTTCTCCGGGTACACAAACTTGTCCATGTCTTTGTTTAATATAACCATTCCCCGTCATGACTGTAATCAAAATAAACAAACAGTTGGGCTAAAATTATGGACAATTGAGTTGAACTAAGGTAAATAGGAATGCAGCGTAGATCAGGATGTAATTTCTAATTAATAGAAATTATAAAAAGAAAGCAGAACATCTCAATGCTTAATAATTTGGTCACTATTAAAGGGGATAGAAAAGAAGAAAAAAACACTTTACTTAGTGATATCCGCAGATTTTAATATGTAAAGGATCTTTAATACAAAAAGGTTGAGAGGCAAGGGATGGGCATTAGTTTTGACATGTCATTACACTGCAGCAGAATGAAGAAGCCGGAAATTAGCACTTAAAGAGGCTAAATGTTTCTAGTCTTAATAAACAATACAAATCACTACACACACACTATCAAGTCACATAATGACCGCCAGCTAAATCCAAAGTAACGCAGTGTCCAGTACTGACAGGAGTTAGACAAACTGGGAATGCTTCAGTAAGGTTTTGTTAAATTATCACGGGTATCTGTAGCCATGCTGAATGCAGTGCATCCCTGCTGCTGGAGGCTGCATGGGGGAGGATCAGCGTTCTCCCACAGATGCTGAGTTTGGTTTAAGTCTACCTTGTCACATTGTTTTGCTGGAAGATCCCATCTTCCCCAGGGAAGACAATTGGCATGTATGTGTGTACATGATTGACAAGGATGGATTCATACCCAAATTAGTTGAAAACACTTTTCACAGCTTATTTGCCCACTACGGATGTGATGACACACATTACCCAAGCGATGATGACACACTCTACCCATTATGATTGACGAGATGACTTTTTAACCAAAATAAAATTAAAAACAAATTATTTTTGGTTTCCTTATATTATTTCTCTTCCAGAAATAAAACACTTTATTTGTTTTGTATTTATGTACCTAAATTATAAAATCCCTTATATATCCTGTACCTGCCAACCCAACAAGTGACATCAAGCAGCTGTTTTAGTAAATATAAATTAATTTTGAATGAATTATCATTTGAATCATGCACCAATTGTGGTGCATCCTTAGATACCCATCATCCCAGCTCATGAAAAGTGAGTTCCTTCATGAGTTGTCAAT
>JAYDZG010000036.1:15440246-15451051 GCA_034509265.1 Microcambeva bendego
TAGACGTTTTGTGCATAAACATGTATTTGTTTAAAAAATACATAAAATGTTTTTCCATAAATACACAGTGTATCTCTGATAGGTCTTATTTTTAGCTTTATATTTAAACCAACGTGTACTCAGAAGTAATATTAACAAAAGATTCATACATCTGGTCTGCTTGAAACAATCTACAATGGGTCTGACTTGTAATTTCCTCAAACGCCGCTGACACAAGACCTATACTATGCGTATGTCAGCATTGTCTCCTAGGGCTATAGGAAATGGAGAACATTTTCTGCACACGTCTGAAAGAAACCTAATGTATCACCAGAACCCTTGACAAGACGGATTATATTAGAGGAAAGAGTTTCAGTCTCAAATCTACCATTCAGCTGTGGGCTGCCTGGAGGTAATGACAATAATCAGACTTAACCACTTGAAATACATTACTACACCATTACAGAAAATAAATGATCTTCATGATGTAAGATGGTATGGGTTTGGGACATACCGCACTAAGTGAGCATGCTTCAGAATTTATAGTTTTAATGTATAGTTAATATTTTCTCCTGTAGATTTTTGATGTTTTTTGTAAAGTGACCTTGAGTAAGATAAAGGCACAAGATGAAGAATTTGAGCCTGGATAAATAGGAGGGCTGCATCAGGACGGGCATCCCGCGTGAATTGCCCAACAATGCCAAAACAATAATACGGACAACAATTCACTGTGGCGCCTCCTTACAAGAGCAACTGAATGTATTGATATTTATTATTAAAGAAAGTCTTCCTATACAGACATTGGGAAAGTAAGAGGACAATTTTTGTGTATACTTATGTGACAGATCTCTCAAAGCATTCTATACAAATTGGCCCAGATGTGTTCTAAATCTTCTCAAATCCAGAGGAAAAAAAAATCGAAAGAAAAATTTGAAGAACGTCTCAACGTTTGAAGCAATTACTTGCTAATTGGCCCAAGCTCAGACAATGGAAAGCATTAGTGTTTGAAATTGCAGTTTAAAATAAATGTATCGATTAGCTTAGAGCAAGTTAAATAAGGCTATTAATTTGTTTTCCAACATGCTATTACACTATTCAGCTATGTCAGTCTATATACGTTTAGTTTTGGTCTGTTATTTTAACACGATGTATGAATCAATTATTCATATTGTCATAGCAAAGCAGAATTATTGGGCCAAACCTAATTGTTTTACCTCTCTGTGTTTTTAATGCTTACTATGCTAACTGTAGATGTAGTACTTGCTTACTATGCAAACTGTAGATGTAGACTGTTAATATAATAAATTATTTAAATAATTAGTAATATTTTAGTATATTATATAATAAAATATACACTGACCAGGCATAACATTATGACCACTTTAAGCTTGTAGTGATTAACACTGATTATTTGTTTATCACCGCAAGCAATTTGAACGAGTTTGACTAGGGCCAAATTGTGATGTCTAAATGACCAGGTCAAAGCATTTTTAAAACTGGAGCTCGTGTGGGGAGGGTTCCCGGTCTGCAGTGGTCACTTTCTATCAAGTGCTTTGAGGAAGGAACAGTGGTAAACCCATGAGTCATGGGCAGCCAAGGCTCAATGATGCAGAGTGAAGTCTGGCCCACGTGGCTGCTGTAGCTCAAATTTATGAAGTTAATGCGGGTACTGATAGAAAGGATCCCGAATAAACAGAGCATCACAGTTGTGGGGCAGTTTTGGACCAACACAATATTAAGAAGGTGATCTATGCCTGATCGACATAGATGGGTTTACAAAGGATATACCCTAGACCACACAAAGCTTACACTATATTATCAATAGTAGTGTTACACAGCAAAACGAGTATCGTAGCTTTGCATCATAATTATATTTCACTAGCGAAGGAGTTGACCTACATTGATGCATCTTCAGTGTAGTTGCTGTGTAGAAAATATTGCACTTTTAATTAGATCCAACTGCAATCCAGGGCAATGCGACTTGCAAGAATAACAAGAAACGCAGAGCTTGAATTATTTAAATACATTACACTTTACTACACGTGCGTTTTACAACTGGCTTCCCTTCAGCACCCACACATCTCTCTGAGAAGTGCCAGTGATTATGGCAAAAATAGAAAAATCTGTGCACTTGGAATTAATATGTTGGCAGTTCTGGCCTAATTATGGGCAGATGACATCTACAGGAAAATATGGTTGTGATGAAAGATTGTTCTGCTTAGTTGAGGCTTTTATATTAATGAGATTTGCATTTTTTCACTTAATTAAAAAATGATTATCTTTATGGTAATTATTTCACATTGTGTCATGTACAAATGTATGCATGTGAACATCAAGGGAAATAACAAGGCTTCTAATGAGGACATTGACATATTTGGTTACATTCCCTCCTGCTAACTGTCTGTATTTAAAAAAATATTGATTGTACTCACCGGTACACTAGGGTTTCATCAGCGGTGGAGTTGTACTGAATCTGGTACATCCAAACCAAGTATGTGCCTGAAGGTTTTCCTATATCCCACCGAACCTGCGCTGAGGTTGAGGTCACCCCCTGTATTTCCACAAACTGTTCATCTGACCCTTCACTTCCTCCATCAGCTACTTCCGGATTCTCTTTAACCTCCTGTATATCTGTGTTAGCGTCCTGGCTGGGATTCTGTCCATTGGTTTTCCCCCTGGTGATATCTGAAGACCCTGGGTCACGGGCTAAAGGCACTGTCCCGTTGCCTCGGTGAGGAAGCGGGATGACCTTGAGATCAATAACTGCTGTAGCTTCACCTGCAGCATTTATTGCAATACATGTGTAAGGGCCATCATCACGTGCCACAGTCACTAGGAATTCAAGGGTCCCATTGAGGAATGACGTGGTACGACTAGAGTTAGCGACTATCCGATCATCTGGAGAAACCCAGTGAACCAGTGGCTCAGGGTCTCCTATGGCACGACATTTCAGGGTTGCCTTTTGGCCCTCCAACACCCAGAGTTTGTGTGTATGACGAGTGATAAGTGGAGACTCACAGATAAATTCCTCTTCTGGTATTGACCAAAAGTAACGTCCTGCCAGGTGGACCGGAGTGGCGCAGGTCTCCATATCATCACTTCGAATCAGTCTCCGAAGCCAGAGCAACTCGCAGTTACAGTGTAAAGGGTTCCCCCCAAAGTTCAAACTGAGAACTGAATTGTATGGTGTTGGGCTGATGATCCCAGTTTGAGACCTGGCAAAAAGAGGGTCCGGCGGAAGGGTCTGAAGCCGATTCGATGTCATGTCTAAACGGGCCAGTTTGTAGAGCTCGCTGAAGGAGCCCTCCTCGATCTGGTCAATGAGGTTGTGGTCAAGATTGAGGGTATGTAAGCTGGCCATGTTCTGAATGGCGTCCCAGGGTGCCTTGCGTAAGTTGTTATATGATAGGTCAAGGTCTTCCAGCGTGAGAAGAAAATCATCAAAGACGTCAGAGGAAATATTGAGGAGCTGGTTGTTGTTGAGAATGAGATGCTGCAGGTTTAGCATCCCTGCCAAATCTCTTGGGCCGAGATCCGTCAGGCGATTTCCGTCCAAGTGCAATGAGCGGAGACTTTCAAGATCTGCGAATGTCATTGGTTTGATGTAGCTGATTGTGTTCCGGGACAGGGTTAAATCTACCAATCCTGTCATGTTGACAAAATCTATGCCACCCACTTCCCTGATGAAGTTGTCTGCTAGACGGAGCTCGACAGTTCGGCGATCAATATTCGGGGGAACGAAGAGAAGACCCTTGTCTGCACAGAGCGTGCTCAGAGACTCCGAGAGGTTCCGACAAACGCAGTGAAAAGGGCATGAAGAAACAACACCCCACGTCTCCCCTGCCAGTGCTCCAGGAATCCGTCCAATCAGAGCAGATAGTAGACAGGCACACGTGACCAGTGTCAGCCAGAGATGCTGAGGCAGGGATGAGCTTTGTGGTGCTATGGATGGGTTCAGGTAACCAAAGGTGAACTTTGGATACAGAGTTGTTCGTGAAGGCTTAAGAATAGATGGCTGTGAATGACAGGTTGGATCAGGGGACAGAGAGGAAGTTGGTGTTTTACTGAAATGGTGGTGTAAAATGAGGGGTGGGTGTGATTTTTGTGATTGAGGGTGTGGGGAGGCTTGCATGGTAGAAAGGGTGGTAATCCACATACCTATAAAAGAAAAAGAAAGAGAAGCAATTACACTTTGTTCTTTGTTATTTTCTATACAGCACTGTCCCATGAATATCAACTATGCATTACATAGAATATACATCTATAGCCAAAGGTACATGGGCATCCTATTCTAAGCCCATTTTGACACAGCTTTCACTTTTAGAGTATTAAAATATGTGCATTAAAAGGGTTTCAGTGGGATTTAACTCAGGGCTTTATTTAATTCACTTAAGTTTCTTCCTATCAGACTCAAGGGTGTGTTCCCCTCAATTAAATGAATAGCTATCCTATACTGTGTTTTGAACACAGAGATACGTATTGAGATCATGAATATTATTTTGCACTTGCTTTATTATGATGCATAAAGTACTCTATATACCATGCCATATGTGTAATTGAATGTATTATGTGCAATATTGGAAGTGATCTTGTTTTCTGCCACACACTCGAACCGAGGACCTTCTTGCTGTGAGGCGACAGGGCTACCCACTTAGCCACCGTGCCACTCCACAGGACTAGCAATCCGAAAGACGTCGAGTCAAACCTCACCACTGTGCCCTTGAGCAAGGTCCTTTATTCTCATTGCTCAGACTGTATACGGTAAATGTACTGTAGGTCGCTTGGGATAAAGGCACCTGATAAATACAGAAAATGTAGACACATCGTATGCTCACAGCAGTTGCCACAGACGGTAAATGTCATGGACAACATCTACTTCATCGCTCTGATGGAAGGGGTGTCCTGGCTTTTTCATTCAGATTGCTTTAGTCTTAATGAGATTTATTACTGAATATTCAGGGCTTCTTATTAGTTAACCTCCCTGTATAATTTGGTAGGTCCAGCTCCTTTAGACACAAAGCAGTTGTATTGTGGACAGGGTGCTAATCAATCTTAAGGTTTAGTTTACAAGAGTATAAGTGTTGTCATTTCTTCTTTTAATTTAAAAAATGAATAAGTCTTTCGTCAGAGAAAGAAAGAATTGTTTAAGATTTCTTTTCATGTTTATTTATTAGGAACTCCACATAGAATTTAATCATTAGGAAAACATGGGGCATCTGAAAAATGAGGTTTGACTGTATTTACTTCATAGGAGTTTTGACATATATTTTTCACAGGTTTTGTTTTTTTATTTGTTTGAAATTTACAGAACATTCTGTACTGCTAATCAACCCTTGTAAATATAAATGTAAGCTGTGATAGATATTTAGCACTTGCAGTTTAGTGCAGCTTTGTTTTAACAGCTTGAGTGTACTGAAAAAAAGCATATGTGCCCTGTTATTTTTAGAAACATCCAATAAACTGGGGTCTGGTAATGCAAGATTTGTCTCATTGCTCATCAAGAGGCTCTACTTAGCTTGCTACTTAAACCCTACAAAATTGTCCGTACGCTTGGTAAAGTGATCACTTTATGGAATAAATCTAAATGATCAGTGGATCACATATTCATGCACATTTTGTGACAAACATGGATTTACAGACTACAAAACCTTCAAGCGTTTTTTTTCCCACAGCACAATAATAGTTAATAATAATTAGATACAAATAATTTGTGCTTGTTTGTAAATGCAGTGTGATTGTAAATATCAAATGTATCCCACATTGGTTGGAAGAGCATGACCAAGACTTAACGAAGAACTACCCAGGCTCCTTAATTTCCCCAGACCTTTTTGAGCATCATGGTATCACCTTGATTGTTTGGTTTGCTGTATGGATCCTTCCACACACCCTCCACTTCCAGCTCATCTACTCTGGATATTTGCTTGTGGTGATAATAATGTGACTTGACAGTGTATGTACTTTATTCATAGATGTAGTTTAACTATGACAGCTGTTGAAACTGTGAAAGCTGTTTTTAGTTGTTTAGGCTGTTGGTATGCAGTTGCTGAGGCATACAGTGCACCCCTGCAGATTCACAGTTCAGTATTTGCCTTCCTTCATTCATTATTCTCTTGTAACATATCTAATAATAGTTAGCATTTTAAATGGTTTCACCATGGCAATATGTAATTTGTTTGTTTTAACACTATTTTTTTAAGAAAAAAAATTCACTAATTTTGTAACATGAAAATTCATTTACATTCAGTGAAATTTACTTATACAAAAAAAAAAATAAGAAAATGTGCTTGTGTGAATGACAGCACATACATATAGAGGTAACAGTACAGTGTTATGAGCTGATCTGGGGTTAGTGGTGTAATAACATAATGGAGATCTCTAAAGTGTTTTAGCTGAAAAGAAAACTAAGACGTCAAGCGCAGTTATTTCAGAGAAGACTCATTTAACCTTTAACAAAACTGTTTTATTAACAGAAGCATCAGCTGGCATGAACACAACATGGAGCTTTTACCAGAGCCGAGGGCGTTCCAACTATAAACAGAGATTAATTAGAGGAGACTAGAAAAGTGAGAAGTGCAATGAACTAAACTGCAGCGAGTCAACAAAGGGGAAGTGAACTTCAGAGTAAATGAACGTCAACAGTTTCTAAGCCTTAACTCCCGCCTCCGCTCCCAGATCAGCCGTGCTGATTGGTTGTTAAGATCGCTGCTGCTCATTTAAGTGGAACTGGGATCTATTCACTGATCCTACAGCACATAGCGACAGTGGGAATGTAATGAACACACACAGTGCTATTGAGACTTAACAAAGATGGGTAACTAGTTTTTCAGGGCTTTTTAAGGCTTATTGGTTGTTAAGACAGCTGCTGCTCTATAATCGCTGTGATTGGTTGACAAGCTGAACTGTGTTTTATTCACTGATTTTACAGGACAGAGCGGGAGAGTACAAAACTCCCTGACAGTGGGAGAGTACTAAACACACACACATGGCTATAGAGACTCAGCACAGATAATCATAACAATAATCATAATACGCCATGTACATTATTATTTAACTGTATTCAAGCACCACAGAAATCGGGTATACGCTGTTACTAGGGGGTTGCTATGGTGCAGCCAGGTTGGTGTTCAAACAGGTGAGCAAGCATGTATTCGTTGGGTATCTGAATATGTGTGTGCGCACAAGAATGGATTTTGTGTTTTTATGTACTTTAGGTTATAGGGTAACTGTTTGGGGTGAAAACAGTTACGCTGTACATGTCTCATGGTTGTTGAGTAAAGGAAAGTTTGTTTATAGTAGGGGATGAAAATAAGAGTGTATAAGGGCTGGGAAAGGGTCAGAGAGTAAAGGTCCAAATGACGTCTGTAATAGTTCTGAGATAAAGGGTCCTATCTGGCGAGCTGTCAACCAGGCACCACACAGCTTGATTTTGGGTTGTGAATTTGGATTTTGCTATTTTAATTTTAATGGGGAAAAGTACGCTTTTATACAATACAATTTTATTTTTGTTTGTTTACCAGTCGCACGTCGGTTATCCTCATTAAGATTATATTTCTTGGTGAGTTATTCCCAGAGCAAGATTTAGTTCAGTACTAATTTGAGTGGCCTGAAGGATAATTTGAATAAATCGGATTTACAATGTAATAACGAGAAGAAAAAGAATAGAACGTCTGATAACAATAATGATTACACAATCACTAACCAGACCACCCAGATACGTGTACACAGTTATCTACTCCATATGCAGGGTTCTTTTTGCTTGTCTGAATTTGCACTGACAATGTGCCCTCCCCAGACCTTCCCCTCGTCTTCCAGTCCATCTCCCGTCTTCTCCCACCACATTGTTCTGTACAATGCACCGCTTATCGCTCACTGCTCCTTCCCTCCATCTGCCCTTGAGGAAACGTGAAGCAATTTAGCATCACTTTAAACAGCGCAACCCTCCCGTTTGCCTTTCCTTGTGAGTTCTTGTCTCTTCGCCGTCCTTTCTATTGCTTAATCGCTCTCTTTCTTTTTTTATTCACTCTCTCTGCTTCTCACTGTCTTTCCGAAACCAAAAGCCAACTGGGCATTAAACAGCTGACACAAGTGTTGTCTTCACCTCCCTTGGTTTATTGATCCACTCACCAGGGTAAACACAGGCCTTTTTTGAGCTCCTATTATTCCCTGCTTGTTTTGTTTGGTTAGTTATGGCCTTGTCCTTGTTTCTAGGTTACTAAGCATGAATTGAGGGAAAACACCAGGGGAGCTGTAATTGGAGTCTACGGCTGGGGTGAGCCTAAGAGCCCTGAACCAGACAAATTCACAGAAAAATAAGAGATGTTTCTGTGTACATTTGTCTACTTGAGAGGTAAATAATGAGGCTTCTTAATCTTAATGCCTTCGAATTATTTTCACCTAGCTGACTGGCACTGGGGGCGACACAGTCCTGGATTTGACCTCCAGGCATCTGCATGTTGTCCCTGTGTATGAGTGGGTTTAGTTCAGGAGCTCCGGTTTTCTTTCACGGTCCAAAACATGAAAGCAAGTTCAATAGATATAATGAATTGCCGTGTAGGTATATGTGAGTGTGGGTGTTCTAAGCGATAGACTGGCATCACATGCAGTATGTTTGTTTGCTTTGCACCCATTGGAAAGCTGGTTTAGGCTTATTTTGCATATTTGCTTAGAAATGTTGCTTGAGCTCTACTGCTGTAGATAAAATGGAAAAAAAGAGAAGAGAAAAACATGTAGGTCCTGTGAACATTCTGTACATTAAAGAAAAACACAGATGGCAACAGACAGATGGGCAACACAGTGGCACAGCTGGTAGAGTGGCTCACTGTGACGGATCCTAGAGACCCCGGTTGATTCTCTGGCTGATGTGTTTAGAGTGTTAAATTTATGTCCATGTGGGTTGCATCTGGGTACTCTGCTTCCCCCTACCTCCCAAAAACATACACGAGGGCATTGTCTACTCTAAGTGGCCGTTAGATGTGGCTGCGATTTCTTTTGTATTTCTGTAAAAGCAGGGAGGCTCTTAGCTTTGTGGCTTGAGATGAACTTTGTTCAGACAACAGGTCATTGTGATCTTTTAAAAGGTTGGCCTCACAATTTTTTTTTTAAAAAAAAGCTTTGTTGCTTGTTAGAATATGCATTAGTTCCTATGTAGATATTCATCATTACAGTGTCAGTGACTGAAAAGTCACACCAACCTTATTCTGGTGATTTGTACTGAATAGTGTGAGCAAGGTTTATTGCCCAGGTGGAGCTGCAGGATTTTCTGCTTGCACAACAGTGCTGAGAGTATGAAAACCCTTGGTTTTGAACTCTGTGTTACCACCGGTAGATTGGGTGGCAGATTGTCGGGTTGAAATTTCTGTGTGTAACATGAGTATCTGAATATTCCCTGTCAGCTTCTTCCATGTGTGAATGAAACAGCCATCAGCTGCTGTGTTCTTGCCGAATAGAACTGTTTTTGGTTTCCTCGTGCTTTGTTGCACATCTCATCTTTACAAACAGTGTAGATTACAAAAGGGAAAAGGCAAAAATGGTGCAAACTGGCCACTGATGAATGAACACTTTCTAGATTAGCAGTGCTTTAGGTGTGCTGAGGTGTAGCTATGATACAAAACATATTGTATTGTATGTGTGTGTGTGTCACAAAAAATGACCAAAAGAAAATGCACAATGTACAACAGGTATAAAGTTAGTTTCCTGCCAAGCTATTTAAACACATTTCTGCCCATGACACTTTCCGACTGTAGCTTTTTCCACAAAACATGTACCTCAATGTTTGGCAATCTCTGTACTCAGAATTGGAACATTTTAAGCATCTCCTGGAGCTCTGCTGAAAAACCTTCTCCTGCATTCTCTCTCTCTCTTTCTAACACAATCATTTCTTTCCTTACTTTTTTCACACAGAAACAAACACATAACTTAACTTATGTTTGAGTCCTACTGTGCCCAGCACTGTATCACGCCCAGAGTCGACAGTTTAAGATTAAAAACTGATAGGCAGTGTGTACGGTAAAGATTGCGCTCATGAAAACGCACTTGTCATTTTGTGTACAAGCATTAGAAAAAAAGACATCATGCATTCTGATGGATATAAAATGAGTTTCGTACCAAAATGATTGGATCATGTCTTGCAATGTAAATAAAACTTGTTGTTTTTGATGGACGCTACAATAACAGGCTTGTTGGAATCCTTTTTCCAAAACCATGGGCATTAATACAGAGTTCGCACCTCCATCAATTTTATAGGAAAGCCTCTTCACATGCCTTTAAAGTGTGCCTATAGACAAGTGTGGTTCTTTAGTCAAGAGAGCGTTTAAGAAGGCCTCTAAACATAAATAGAATGTCTGGCAATGTGAAGCACGGTACAAAATCTCAACTAGCAGCACAACTAGCCACATTCTACAGAGAGCTATAGAAATATAGATTCAAAACTGTCATTAATGGGTTTTCACTGAACATCACAAGATTTAAATATACTAGCCGACCAAGCATAATATTTTGACCACTGACAGGTGAAGTGAAATTACGGCACCTGTTAGTTTGTGGGCAGCTAGTATATTAGGAAGCAAATGAACATTTAAAAATTGGAGGCAGGAATAACATGCAAGTGGAAACATACAGAAACTCAACAAGTTCTCATCGGACTCGATGGACAACCACGAGCGTGTGTACAATATTATGAAAATAGAAATGTTAGTGTATATATAAATTAAAATAGAAAGAAAATGCACAATGTACAAACAGCTACAAAGTCCTCAAAGTTGATATTGAAGGCAGGAATAACATGCACATGTAAGGATTTGAGGGACAAGTGATGGTTAGGTAGATCG
>JAYDZG010000036.1:15460762-15470997 GCA_034509265.1 Microcambeva bendego
AGAGAGAGAGAAAGATTTTGCTCTACACTAACATGGGGCTTTTAATGTCCCAACAGAAAGACCTTTTTGTTTTTTAGGTTTATTAGGCCTTCATAGATTTTAACCATTGGTGGTATCATATACAACCATGATGGGGAGTCCAGGAGAATGAATTGGCATGCTATTTGAGTAAGAATGAGATTCACCTATTTACATGGAAAGAAACATAAGCATAGTTTTATGGCTCACAGACTTTGTGTTTAGTAAAGACATGTTGTGTAAATGCTTTAAAAGATAAGAGTCAGCATTAACCTTGTTATTCTGTTTTTGAATTTTTTGTCCTGTTTTCCTCCCAACCATGTCTAGTTAAGTTCACTAAATGTAGTCAAGGAGTAAAGATATTTTAATAGTATGTAAGCACCATGACTGCCAGGCTGCTCATTTTTGGCCCTTGAGCAAGTCCCTTAAGCCCAAGTTGCTCAGAAGCTTTACCTTCAATTTTAATCACTTTGGTTAAAGGTGTCTTAAACCCTATGTCGCTTACCATTGCCATGTTGCTCCTTTTTAGCTTTTGGAGTTAAAGCCTTTAACCCTCAATTGCTTAATTGCTTAAGTAAGGAAAACTGTAATAAATTAAAATGGGGTTTCTTCCACTGCCCAGCCTCATCTTTTCGTCAACCAGAGATAGGGTCTCATATAAAGTATTCCTATTTATGAATCATTGATTGTGCACCGCTTCAACAAGACTGTACTTGCAGCAGCAATGTGGAACCCATTTAACCCACTTCCTCAGCCACAGCTAATTTTGCCAGTTCAATAGTAAAGCAGATACTCAAACCCTAGATCTCATAAGACCACAGTGTCAAAAGGTCTATGATGTGGTTAACTAAATTAAAACAAAGAGTACAAGTGAAAAGGCTTTTCTCAATTTAAACTTTGGGGGACAGCTTAAATTGCAACAGAGAAAATTAATTCAACATTGAGAACCCGTGTTGATGACCAGAACTAGAGTTAGATATTCCAGATAGCCCCACGGTCCAAGAAATAATAAAGGAAAACATTACTCAGATATAATATATTGAAAATGCAAACAAGTATCAATCTGTGTCTTGGATTGTTTGTGGAAATGTCTTATATCACAGTGGATTTCACATAGTTTGGTCGCATGAACTATTCCGCTCCTTCTGCCTTAAGGCCTTCTGCTGGTAATGTAATTTCCGAGATTCTGTTCATGGAAGTTGGCAGCAAATAAATGAGGTTAAACTGAAGCAAAAACAATTTAATACCAGGTAAATAGGGTAAACAAAAAAACTAACCAAATGCCCACTTTTTCCTTTGTCAGCTGCACTCCATCTATTCACGTTAGCCCTAAATGTTGTTGTTTTTATTTATTTTTATTAGCTTTCTGATTTTCTTACTTTCACCCTGACAAAAATCAAAATCACCAGAGGAAAATGATTAAATCATGCCGCTTTTATAATTCCCTGTCCCTTTTTGCCTTTGTTGCTCTTTCTTTGATCTGAACTATGATTTTGCAGTGTAATTATTATCGTACCTGAAGATAAGACTGATTTTACACTCCATAACTTTTCTGCGTTCCTAAGCCAGCCAGCCAGCCAGCCAGCCAGCCAGCCAGCCATGCAATACTTATCCACTTTAATATGCACCATAAACTCTAATTAGCTGGCACAATTAGGGCTAAAGGCAGCAAAAAAGAGCTATAAAATCTTTTCCTTTTAACGTAATGTGACAGGAAATCAGGATTATATGACAATGCAGAAGGTACTGTATTATAAGGGGTAATTGGCGTCGTTTAGTCTCTGACATATTATACCTCAAAATAAGCCATACACATGGGTGGCCACTAACAAGCGGTGGATTACGTCACTTCCCGTGTTTCACTTGGTTGGCTAGTGGGGCGCAAAGACCCACAATTTGCCACTTATGATATGCAGTAGGTCATTCACCACTGCCACATTTACAGTGAACAGGGCCAACTAAGAGGCTGATATAGCAGGAAAGAAAGTGCTTTGGACTGTAGGAACAGTGATAAATGAGTTTGCACTTTACATTTAGTTAGTTCCGGTGCCTCCATTTGTTACTTGCACGCTCCCCACACACTCTCTCTTTCCCCTTTTCACCAGTTCAATAAACTCCACACACAAATGGGTCAAACACAGAGCTGTCTAAAATAACCCTACAGATCATATTATTATTTATCATCAAGTATGCTTTGGTGGTTTTGTGCATTTACATTTTCTTTCTCAGTAACAGTTTTACACTTGAATCCTTATGGAATAATATCATGTTGCACTCGTGGGTATTAATCTGACTTATTCATGCCAATACAATCAAAAGAGCATGTACAAGGTCAAATACTGAGCTCTGACTCACAATCGATAGCCCTATTTATCCCAACAATGTTCAATAAGCTTGAGGTCAGCCCCGGTAAAGACCAACAAACATGTCAAACCACATGTTTACGGATTTTAGTTGTCCCCAGGAACACGGTCAAGCCCTTCTCTATCTAGAACATGGAGCTGAAAGCATATAATTTAGATGTGCAGTTTGATGCAAAGTGTAATTCAATGTAAATTACATTTCTTTGTGTTTCCGCTGCTCATTCAGCCTTATCGACTTCACCTGCGCGAACCATTTTCAAGTTTGCCGGTGATTCAGTGCTGAATCTCTCTCTCTCGTACGTGTCTTTAGACCAAGCCAGTTAATGATATTGGCATCAGCTTTCTCTAAATGCCACAGCATTTTCCTCTCAAGTTCTCTATGGTTGATGTATTAGCTTATTGAGCTAGCTAACTTCTTGCTGCTGTCTATTTTAAGTTTCACCCCTTGAATCCCCTGGGTTGTAACTTCAACCCAATTAGCTGGATCAGTTAGCTAGCTGTGGTTGCACCCAACCGCTTCTGTTATTTCCTTTAAGAATTTTCTTTTGCCTCTCCCATACTTTGATGGCATGTCATTTGTTGATGAGTTATCTGGTACTGTGTGTGGTGTGAACTTTACATTGCTGTTTGAGGTTTACACCTTGTTGTCTATCCTTGGTTTAAGTTTAAGCAGGTAATGAAAAGTAAATACTCATACTCATATGGTTGATGTGGCACTCATGTTTGTTCTTATAGGGTGGCACCTGTCTTAAACCAGTTGGCATGGCTGATTCAGGGTCAAAGGCCGGAGTTAAAGCGGAGTTAAAAAAGCAGTTTTGTTAAAGGTCAAATCGTGTCTTCTCTGAAATAACAGCACTTGGCACGCTGGTTTTCTTTCAGCTAAAAACACTTTAGAGATCTCTATTACACCACTAACCCGAATCACTGTACCGATATTACACCTTTATGTATGTAGATTGTAGATGTATGTGAATGCAGATTTACATTTACAGCATTTAGCAGACACCTTTATCAAAGCAACTTGATAACAACACTGCAGTTACAGTATACAGTCTGAGCAATTGAGGTTTAAGGGCCTTGCTCAAGGGCCCAACAGCAGCAACCTAGCAGTGGTCAGGTTTGAACTGGCATCCTTAGGATTACTTGTCCAGTACCTTAGCCACTAGGCTACTGCTTTTTGATGAAATTAGTGGTGAACAATCCACAAACCCTTAAGCAATAATTTGCGAGGGTTCATTGTAATTGAAAATGTAATTATGAATATATAAATACACTTGTCTTCATGAATCATGGTGGATTTTAAATTGATTGTTCACTAGGTGGGGTCATGTGCGCATGAACAACTTTTATTTTTTACCTTCTGGTAATTTCATGTTAAACTGAGGCAAAACTATTTAATGCTGGTTAAATAGGGTAAACCAACTTTTTTAGATTTAGAAAATCACTGTGCAGTGAAATTTGTCCTCCGCATTTGAACCCAATCCGTGCAGTGAAATACCTCAACTCATTAGTGAACACTAGGGGACAGTGAGCACACATGTCCAGAGCGGCTGGCAGCCCTAACAACGGCACCCAGGGAACAGTTAGAGGTTAAGTGCCTTGCTCAAGGGCAGTTCAGTCGTGACTTGTCAGCTCTGGTAATCGAACCGGCAACCTTCTGATCAAAAGCCAGGCTCCCTAACCACCAGACAACGGCTATCCCTCAAAATTAATCAGGGGAGGGTCTATTTCATCAACAGTTTTACAAAGGTTTAAACCTTGCTGTGTGCTCATTGTTCATTTATTTGTTGAACAGTTGTTTCAATAATCAAATAATCTCTGGGTTTCTGTAAGCATAAATTACTTAATGTACTTCAAGTTTAAATGAATGCTGAATTAATTTAATTGAAAGTCATTAAAATCATTCACATTCTGCTCTTTGCTGGACATCCATCACATATGAGGGTAGCAAGAATACTGATTTTATCAGCTTGTCCTATAATGTAAATGCTTAGACCATATACCGTCACAACTGTTAGTCACTGTAAGTACAGTAATTAACATGTAATTTAAACTCTAAAAACTAAAATCACTCACATCCTTTCTGATCTAAGTAATGTGGCCAACCGCTTCTTTTCACCAGTCAGAGGCCGGGTATTATAAGCTTTACCACATAGAACCTCAACCAGGCTGCAACAAAGAACCCATTTAAGCTCCTTCACTCAGCCATGGCTAATTGTTCCAGGTTGGTGGCAAAACTGAATAAATGTGGTTAAACCGAGGCAAAAACAAATTGTGGGCTCAATATTTATTTGTAATCTCTCTGTTTCTGTTTTGTTTCTGTCATAATTTAGGCTCCTAATGTACTTTACGTTTAAATTGTGGCTGATTAATGACATTGAAATGGAAATTCACTTTGTGCTCTTTGCAGATATGCCTTACTTTCATGATATAATATCACTGTAGCATGAGTATTTATGTTTTCCATACATTTTAAACTTTTTTTGTGAGTAATGTTAGCTTGGGACATAATTATTGTTCTACCTATAACCTCTAAACCCTTTTGTTAGGTCACAGGTCACTCAAACTGATCCTTTTTGTAAGGAAAGTCTTTTTATTTTAAAAGCATCTTCATAATCCATTCCATCTATTATCTTATTAACTGTTACTTAACTTATGCCTAAAGGTTCAAATGCTGTTGTCAAGTCTAAACTCACTGTGTTGCTAGTGGTTAATGGAATGATATAAGTGAGATGACCATATGAATTGTATAGTCTAGACGAGTTTCAATTCAATCTCCTCAATTATAGCAAATTTTTATGACTCAGCTCAAACGTACAACCGCTTCTTTTCACCCACCAGAGGTAGGCTCTCACAGAAAACAATACTGTACACAGAGTTACAAACTACTATACGTGAATCATTCATTGTACAGGTGCCTCAACCTTTTCTTGCAGCAATAATGAGGGAACAGCCATAGCTGATTGTGAAAGGTCAACAGAAAAGCTGTGAAACTCAAGAGTTTAAGATCTTTGACTGAGTCAGCTGAGGTGACCAGATGAGTTTTTGATGTGTTGTTGTTTGAGTTAACTAACTGTATATCTGCTTTTTTGTACCAATCAATACCTTTCCAATAGAGTGCCCCAGCTCTGTTTACTCTGGACTGTAAATCGTGTGAAGCGATCGGTATCACTGGGCAGTCCTCATAATTTCCATATATAGCCATCTGGCCTTTCTGATCTGAACCTGCTGTTCCTGCATAGCTACATGCTAAGTGCTAATTACATCACACTCCCTTTACATGCCAGTCAGAACGAGGCGAGAGGTGGTAGCGTGGGCACGGCCAAACGCCACAAGCCTCGTTAGGCACAGACGCGCTGGACAACAGATCAGATGAGATGAAGAGTCACCATATGGTGGATTGAATGAGTGATAGAGGGAGCAAACGCAAGCAAAGTGCTGAAAGATCAGCTCATTCAGTGGACATGATGGACATGTCTGTCCCTGTCATTCTCTAGGGAGACATTTGAGGGGAAAGTAACTAGAGTGAGTGTGTGTGTGTGTGTGTGTGTGTGTGTTCAGAGCAGAAACATGGGGTGATGGCATTGATGTTGGCATGGCGACAGTGAGCACTTAGCCCGAGTGCCGCCCCCTCCTCTTTGTGTTTTATACGGATAGAGGCAAGTGAGAATCCTGATGTGAAGTGTGAAGTGTCCTATGTGTATGAATATGCATGGAGATCAGACACTAGAATGGAAATCACTTCAGCCTGCTGCATAA
This sequence comes from Microcambeva bendego, assembly GCA_034509265.1. NCBI lineage: Eukaryota > Metazoa > Chordata > Actinopteri > Siluriformes > Trichomycteridae > Microcambeva > Microcambeva bendego. The sequence continues at coordinate 15,466,903 of JAYDZG010000036.1, forward strand.
GCTTGGGAGTGGCTGCTGACAACATTTGCAGCATTGAATGTACATCTCTCATTAATGCCCAGCTGTTGGCAGAGCCCTTTAGGATGTGGTTGTTGATACAGCTATTTTAACAATGTCCACCTTATAAACCTGGATGTAGATAAAATAGAAAATATGTCAGTCAAGTTCTTTGCACCTATATGTCCTGCTTGTGTGATGACTTTTATCTATAATCATAGCTTTCTAAATACAGCAAATGAAGTTCACACTACATGACTTTCAGAGCTGTCAGTTCCCTGTACAGTTCACACTACATAACTTGATCTCTGGCAATTGGTAGTCTTTTAATCACATTCACACCATCTACCATCCAGAATTGCTCCTGGATCTAAGAATTGCAGATGAGTCCATCTCGTCTGCCAAACTATGTTCAGTTCATTTTCTTTAACCCCTTATCCTAATTAGGGTCGGGTAGGGGTGCTGTAGCCTGTCCTAGCTCTTCAATGGGCACCAGTCCATCACAGGTACCTACAGGACAGTTCAGTGTCTTCAATCAACCTGGTGGCATGTCTTTGGACTGTGGGAGGAAACCGGAGTCCCCTGAGAAGACCCATACAGACACTGTATGCTGCTGCTCTGATCGAGTAGGTAAACAGTTCTTATAGTGATCAAGAGCCACATTTGCACTTATAGCAATCATTACATCACTGTTCAGGACGTATAACCACGTGAGTCTCTGCTGCTTTGAATTAAATAGAATTAAATTCATAAGGATACATGTTTAGTGCTAACTGAGAATAGTAACCATATACTGTAACCGATTAGTAAATTTAATATTACGATTGACTAGTATGCCGACTATGAACTACTTAAATGGAAGAATCGATTTATTTATTGAGGTAATAAAAGGAATCTCTACTAGTAGTCCTTGTTCATGACTAGTCTGTAAGCTCGAGTGTTTTTTTTCTCTCTTTTTATTTATTCTAGGAGTTTAGGCTCTAGATGTTTTAAAGCTCTTTAAGCAGGAACTGGCTTGTCCGTTTAACGACAATGACATATCATTTCAAACTTGATTTGTCCGTGAAATGCAATGGATGTAAGACTATTTGTGTTAAATATATCACATTTAAAATCAATAGTTTCTTCTCTAGTGTCCTGGCTGCCCTATTGTGTAGCTCATATTGATTCTGAACTGCAAAGCCTGGGTTGAGTACTCTAAACCAGTTACAAACTTGATCATCGTCATCACCATGGCATTTAGATAGCTGGCTTAGATACGCCGTCTAAATGCTAGCTCAGGAGCATACTAGACACAGCTATCAGCCCCTCAGGATTACTCTCATTAATTGTTGCATTTTGAAATGTGTCAGAAGACGATTGAGAGTGGTTTTGCACTATGAGCGTTGCAGCAAATTCTCCTCAGAGCAGTTTAGTGAAAATCTTACTGAGCTAGAGCTACTTTATTAGTAACACATGACAGTTTGTCCATTTATTTTATTTTGTTGTGAAAGAATACAGTCAAGGAATAGAAATAGCTGTAGGACTGTAACAATAACCTGTTATCCTTGTTGGTGTGCACCTAGGTGGAGCAGCAGTATTTTCCATTAGCACACCAGCACAAAGAGTCTGAACTTCTCGGTTTGAAAATCGACATTGACACTGGTCGCCCGGGTAGAACCCTAACAACTAGGATGCAGAAACCAGTGCATTCTAGTGCCAGTATCAAGCCCGGATAAATGAGGAGGGTTGTGTCAGGAAGGGCATCCGGCATAAAAACTATGCCAAATCAATAATTCACAGTGCCATCCCCTAACCCTTTATTAATGCATGATCTAACAGTGGCCACTACAACTTGCAGAAATTATGCATAAAACACTGAGACAAAAGCAAAAAAAGTTTTAGGACACTGTTGTAGATTACACATTTGCTTCTATGTACTTGTGTACTTCACATGTACTAATGTGTAGAACTGACCGAATATTCATTCACATCACTAAACATTCCTTACTGAGATAAGTTGAATGCAAATGTCTTTACTTTTTCCGTTTTTTTGTTAGCACTCAAGACTGTAAGAGTGGAAGATACAAATTCGATGTTAGCTGGCTCACATAATGGGTGTGAAGTCAATTAGAAATGACTGTTTTTGAAAATGCACATCTGTCTTTTGTTTGAGTGCGTCTGTGTAGCCAAACCATCTGCACAAATCAAGCCGGTGGCATCTTGTATCGCATGAGTAGCCAACCAAGTAACCAGCAAAATTTTGTAATGGCTCTAACTCCGCAGAGAGTTTTACTTGGTTACAGTTAGGTAAGGATTGTTAGGAATAATAGATCCAACCCCAACCTTGAACAAATATATTTTAGCTTTGTTTGTGTTACTGAACAGATAATTGAACAGATTGGTTTTTTTAAGCCAGCGGTTCAGCTAAGTCTCTATACAGATGTTCCTGTGTTAGAGAGCAAAGTGTACATCTAACTAAACAATCATTTTAAAATACAGTTTTTCTGGGGGGGTTTGAATATTGCATTTACAACGTTTTTTTTTAGAATACTCTTTTCATCACTTTGCAGTGAAATTCGTTCTCCGCATTTTAACCCAATCTGTGCCGTGAAACACACTCATACATACTAGTGAACACTAGGGGGCAGTGAGCACACGTGCCCGGAGCGGTGGGCAGCCCTAGCCATGGCGCCCGGGGAGCAGTTAGAGGTTAGGTGCCTTGCTCAAGAGCACTTCAGTCGTGACCTGTCGGCTCTGGGAATTGAACCGGCAGCCTTATGATCACAAGCCCTGTTCTCATGTTTTCGACTAATAATTTAATCATTTAATTTAGCAGCTATTTACCGGCTGCTTTTTGTATTAAGTTTTAAACCCTAATGAAAAGGATTTAATTATGTAGTTTGGAGTGGAATGTGTTCTTTAAAATAAAATAAAACAACAAAAAAGTGCTTATTTAATTAGCCAAACATAACTAGCCAATCTTATACATTAATATAAATATCTACATTTATAGTGTTCTCCTCGAGTCTGCGAAGGGTACCACCCACAGTCCAAAGACAAGTTAATTGTATATTTAAAAATGTCCTTGACATTTAATACTTAAACTGATGGATCTTGTGTTACTAGTAACTACACGTCCTGTTAGGAAGAGTGTAAAACATGACTTTAAAATCCTAATAAATAAAATCATTCTTTTTAGTTCTAGCATAGACCACTTCAGCCATCAATTTTTGCATTAATAATCTCTTATAAATCCTTAAGTATGTGCCGTCATTGTCTCTTTATTGTCTACAAATGCTGCCATGACAGTGGTTGCTCAGTGGTCAAGATACTGGACTAGTTGTCAGAAAGTTGATGGTTTAAGCCAAAATTTAACCGTCAACACATATTTAGTATAACCTTATGCTGTAGTTGCTTTATATTTTATGGTAGTCATCTGTGTGAACTATGTTTATAAAATCAAAAGCATTCATTGTGTTTCAGATGCTCAAGTGGGTTTAAGTCTGGTAAAGGGTAGTACTTGAAGTCTTGGTCAGCTCTTCCAACCAATGTAGGGCATTGTCTTGCTGGAAGGTTCAGTTTGCGTCAGGAAAGACAAGTAGTATGTGTGGGTGTACATGATCTGTAAGGATGAATTTCTACTCAAGTTTGTCTTGAATCTATTATATATCACACATATACCCACCAAGCCAGCTCACAAAACATGACTTGAAGATCATTTGACAAATACTGGCTTGAAACTCCTTGAATTGCCCTTCCCTGGCAATCCTTTTTAAAAACCAACTCGCCCAGCAATCAAGATGGTCAAATCTGAACATTAACATTAAAATGATCAAAATGAAAACACAATGAGAACTATGTTAATTAAACCCAATGCTGTTTTAAAATCACACTTTGAACCCACCTTTCTTATCTGTGTTGGTGGCAGCACCCAGTCAGCTGGTCATGTCCACAGGCGTGAGTCTGTTTCCAGGCCTTTGTGTACATAGGGAATATCCAATCTCCCAAGATTCTGTACGTCTTATAATAGGGTCTGGTCTCACTGCACTTTCCAGGTTTAGTGAAGGTGGTTTTGGATCCAGGTTGACCTAGATTTCCAAGTGCACATTTGTATCC
>JAYDZG010000036.1:15487373-15499775 GCA_034509265.1 Microcambeva bendego
TTTCACTGCAAAGTGATGAAAAGAGTATTCTAATTATACCTACACACATCTTATACCTCGACGCATTTTTTTAGTTAGTTTTATTTTTTACCATTTAGGTGGCATAAGTGGGTCCTGAGTTGTATTCTCAGGTCGGGCTGTCCTGTGTGGAGTTTGCTTGTTCTCCCCGTTTCCTTCAGGTACTCCAGTTTCATCCCACAGTCCATAAATATGCACATAAGGAGAACTGAAGATACTAAATTGTCCATGACCGTGTTGATATAATCTTTTGTTATTAGTAACTACCATATGTCTGTTATGAATGTAACCAAAGTGTAAAAGAAACAATTGTATTCATTTATGTTGTTATTGCACAAAGCTTTTGTGTTTTTGTATTTTGCATAGAGCAATGACAACACATTTTGTTTCTATGGTTTTTGTATTTTTCAAATCCTTGAAAGGTTCACTACTGTTCCAGGTTTTCCCTTTTGTGGATAATAGCTCAGTTTTATTGAGTTGGCGTGAGTCCTAGAGCCTTAGAAATGTCTTTGCAATTCTTTCCAGCAACCCTTTCCTGGTAAATTAAAATTACTTCTGCATTGTGTTCGCATACCCAGACAGGTTTTATTTAAGTGATGATCAGATTTCATATTATTTTAATGTTTGTTAATAACCATGCTTGGGTGTGGCTAGTGAAACTGAACCAGTTCTCCACTTAATTAAATTTAACTAGTAGATTTAGCAGCTAAAGGGGTGATTTTTATTTTACAGAATTTTCCCTTCAATTAATAAAACTATAATCTAAAACAGCTTTGGTTCTCTGGGTTCTATTGATCTTGTGTCAAAAGTATTTTATAATCTGAAAGGAATGTGGGGAGGGCAAAAATAGAAAAGGGGACTGGGAAGGGGACAAATGCTTTTCACAGCAAAGGGCAGTTAGTGGTCTTCTTTTACCATATGTAGTATTTGTTTCAATAAATCCATTGACTTGTTTAACATATCTATGCAAGCATATGTCAAGCTGTCTTATGATTTTGTATATGCAGCTATAATGTAAGAAATGTTTAGAACTTTCTAGTTGATTTGCTGTGGCACATGGTACAGTTGGCGCCTGATATAAATATTGTATTTTCCTATTTATTCTTAGCACCACCAAGGCTCTGGACATATGAAGTTATAAATTATACACACTTAATTATTTCAGTCATGTTTGTCATAAAGAGTGGAGAAATGGCCTCTATAGAGCTGTGCAATGTTTTTTAAACACCATATTCTGTTGATCAGTCACCCATCCAGCACACCCCTCTGAAGATCAGTGTTTTGTACTAAAAGACATGAGTCTATGGGGTTGTTTTACGTTGAGTTGTAGCCCTCCAGCAGAAATGTTAAAATCATTTACAGCAAAGCATCTGCACTCCATCCTTACATGTAAAAATCTTTCATTTCACTCCTGTTAAGAAGCAACACGGTCCTATTAAACCTTATTGCGTTATCTAAATCTCAATTTGGTGGGGAGATGTTTCATCTTAGGTCAATTATTCATGAGCAGTTGGAAAAAAAAGGTTTAGATATTTGCAGCGATAGAATGGATTGTGAGTTCAGGAAAAGGGCAGGAAAAGAAACAACAGTGAACTGATATTTAATTCCAGGTCTTTGAGTCATGAAGGGATTTAATGTTGATCTGTGATTATCGACCTACGGAGGCTGAATACTACGAGTTCTCTTTTAATTATTTATTTATATATGTGTGTATAATTACAGTATATTCTCATATATTGTCATCCTATCCACTTTGGCCTTACAACCTTTAGTAATTTGCAATTTATTTAGGTTCTTAATAAATGAGGTGGTGAATATGAATCAGGTTCCTTAATGCATTAATGTTCTCTGAGTTTATGTTTACCTTTGTGCCTCACATTACAGCTTTCTTCTAATGACTTTTCACATTATCATGCATCATTTATGAATGCTTGCAAAAAAATTAATATTTAAAAAAAAATAAAATGCTTATGTTGGTCTTGAGGATGATTGCACTGTTTGTGTATTTTAATAAGTAGATGCCAATGGCAGATAATGGTTAGTAACTGGGGTAATGACGAGCAATCTGGTCACTGGTTCAAGCTCCAGCACTACCAACTTTCCACTTTTGGGGCCCCTGAGCAGTGTCGTTTATCCTTATATGCTTGCATTGTCTTCAGTCACTGGAAGTTATTTAGTCAATTGTGTGTTGCTCAGATCAAATTGAAACTTGCTTTCATCCCTCGAAACACAATATTGTGAATGTGGAAGAGTTATAACTATTGTGTAGTTATTTGTAAATCACCGGCATCCGTCGATCATAAAAGCTGCAACTTTTACATTCACCGTATTTTATGAAATTAAAATCAATGAAATAAATGTTGTATATGATAAATCAATATTGACACTGGACTAGTAATCCAGAGAACGCCGGTTCAAACCTCACCGCTGCCAATTTGCCGCTGTTGGGCATCCTATAACTGTATACTGTAACTGTACTCTAGGTCACAGTGTATAAAAACATCTGCTAAATGCTGAAAATGTAAAAAATACTCAACTCCAGGCTCTCTGATCCTTCTTTCTGCTTTGCTTCTTTTATCAGACAAACATCCCCTTCCTGCAGAACGTTTTGGGTAATAATCAGTTCTTGAACAGCACCGTGGACACACAGTTCATTGATGAAAACCAGGATCTCTTCAACCTTAAACCCACACAGAACCGTGCACAAAAGCTCCTGCATTATCTGGGTCCGTATGTCCTGTCTGTCTGTCAAAGCTGGTTTATGTTTTTTCCTTCTATTTATTGGTTCATAACCTGTTATTATTAGTGATATATATATACCGACCTAAAATTGTTTATGAAACCACCTTTGCCTTAAAATGGTGTGTGTGTGTGTGTGTGATAAAATTTTAGAGCAAAAGGTGGTATGTATATGTAAAATAAAATATAAAAAACGATTATATATAAATTTAGTCTATGTTCAAAAACCCGGACCACCAGACAACCCCTTTGTTAATAAGCAACCTTGTATTTTAATATATTGTGTATTATCTGCAGGACAAGTGATGGTAAATGGACCTGCTACTCCAATCCCGGTCAAAGCCAAACCTTCTTCCATTGATCCAGTCATTCCTTCTATTCCTTTAGGTACGCACACGCAGACACACACACACACACGCACGCACACACACACACACACACACATGCACACACACACACACAGTTTGCATTGTCATGGCTGGAAGTGTATTATAATTAGCCTACATTACATCACTCAATCTGATGTAATCTTACACTCTTATATCCAGCATACTTGATTATCTATTTTAGTCTGTGTCTAAGCTTTCTATGTCCAATAGAAAAGATACATTTTATCCATGTTTGTTTGGTTATGCTTGTTTATTAAAAAGTGTATTAATTGGGGTTGTCTGAAAACATTTTATAGCTGCCATAAAAAGTTTCATTTTCCAAAGACCACCCTTAATGGATATTAAGATTTAATCTGATTGTGTCACAAGAAAGTCAAATTTAAACTGCAATATAAAGCCCTGCACCAGCAAAAAAAAGACAACAGAACCCAAGTGCAAATGTTTAACGTGTGTGCCAGCCAAGTGTAAGTGTGTAATGGAGTAAAAAAGAGGATCAAAAAGTTTCAGAACATTTATATTTGTTGGAAACGGTGAGGGCAGGAATATTCTACCTTTTGGACCAATCAAAAAAGCTTTAAGTGGAAGACTCATGTGATGAGGATGTAAAAGTGGCTACATGCTCAACTAAAAATGTTTTTTGCTGATTAAATGGTACATTAAAATGGCACAACGCTGGGAAAATGCAGTGCAAAGGAAGGCGACTATGTAAAATGTGTATCGATGATCATTGCTATCTCACACCCCACAAACAGTCTAATTTTCCCGCTTTGCACCTGCGTCATTAAAATAAAGGTGATTGCTAGTATATTTACGCCAGTGGGTGTAGTGGTATCAAAATGAGGTGTGTTCAGGTACATTTTGGCATATTGCTATCTGGGCAATGGATACACAGGTGTGCTACTGACTGAAAAAAAAATAGATAACAGTCATTGAAGGGTATTAAAATTGAGTCTATGTAAAAAGTACTAAAAATGATAGGTTTTCAAGACTTGAGATTATTTTAAATTATATAAAAATTAATGTTGTTCTGACTTATTCAAAACATTTCTGCACTTATTTTTTTCTGATGCAGTTTTCCTAGTAACTTTTTTTTTTTTATTATTTTTTTTTTTTTATTCAGTCAGCAAAAATTGATGAACCGGTTCACTGCTACTTTCACATTATCATCACATAAAAATCTTCTGCTTAACTTCAATTAAAAGTACAATTTGCATTTAGAAAAAGTACTTTTTGTAAAAGTACAAAAGTCATGCTGGGCATTGTACGCTTACTAACAGAAGTCATTCAGAACACATTGTGTTTAACCTGGCTTATGACTGGCCTCAGCTAATATAATAGTATTACTTTCCCCTACACACACACACACACACACACACACACACACACACACACACACACACACACACACAAACACACATCTCCATTCCAGTGGGTCTAGTTGAATAGCGGTTGGATTCTCCTCATGACCCAGCAGACGAATGTGATATTACAGGTCTAATCCCTCACTCCTCTCCTCTCAGCCTGATGAAATAGATGACCCAGCCACATTAGAAATCTCATTACAGGGGTTTAGGGGTACGGGTTAGCTATATACTCCACTTAACACTCGGTGTGTGTGCTTATACATGTGTGCGCCCGCATAAATGGTCCATGAGCCATAGGATTTTTCTCTAGATGTGTATATGCATGGATGCTTTATTTAAAACCTTTTTTGGGTCACATTTGTAATTGGGATATCCTAATCCTCTTGAGAAGCCACAGGAGTCCCTTTTAGACTCTATCTGTATGTTACAGAGCGTGTTAAATAGGCTTAAGGTGCTTTATCCCACAGCAAAAAAAAAACTGGCAATGTTTTGTATTACACTGTATCACCCGAAGTGTTAAATCCTATCACCCTCTCATTACGGCTGAAGCGCAAACAAATGTATATGTGCATGATTTATAAGACATTTGCCATGCTGGTTTGTTGTGGGTGGTTTTGTGGGCGTAAGTTTAATCAGGAGACTCGATCTTGTTTAAAACTTCACTCAACATGCTATGCATATAGCTCCAATTGACTTTCTTAGCATATATTTTAAATACAGGAACAACAGTAAATCACACTTGCATACCAGAGCTGACATTTCAAACTTATTTTTTTTAAATCTCAGCTCTGCCATTCAGCAAGCTGGGTGCATATATGAACAATGATTGGCTGGACTGGGGATATTTTCATAACTAATGCCATCACGACCTTCTTGAGTTATAATGCATTAATTAAGATGTGGTGCTCCATGGGCGGTGGCTTATTGGGCATTCCTTAATGAAGAATTTTCTCAGTGTAAAATCTTGCAGTCAGAATTTTGCAGATTTAATAGTTTTAAATGCCTTAAAAATAAGTTGAACAAAAACCTTTGTACACACACTTATTTTTATGGATGTTGATTGCGGTATTATATTTATACACTATACACATAAGCATACCTACATATACATACATATAAATGGTTTGGAAAATAAAGGAAATTAAATCAATTTTTTTTGTTTGTAGGACCACCTCCTTCTGGTTTTCGTGAGGTCCTAATAAAAGAGGGTCCTGAAGGTTTTGCCCGGGCAGTGCGACAGCATCAAGGTTTGCTCTTGATGGACACCACCTTTAGAGATGCTCATCAGTCTCTGCTGGCCACCCGTGTCAGGACACATGACCTGAAAAAGATTGCTCCATATGTCTCACACAATTTCAGCAATCTCTTTAGCCTGGAGAACTGGGGAGGTGAGGTCATGTACTAGTCTGGCAGTAATTCGTTACAGTACTTAATTATTTTCTTTTTTGAAACTGTCCTTTTTGAGTATAAATGTTTTATTATTTTTTTTACTTCTCTACATTTTCTAAATAAATTTTTAATACTTTTACTCCAATACATTTTCCGAACACAAATTCATTTCTCGTTACTGCAAAATAACAGAACAAGAAATGTGGTAGCTTGGGATGCATGATGTCTAACAAACTGCATGCAAGCAGGAGTAGAATTTATCTCTGCTCTGAAGTTGGATAAGCGCTTAAACACATTGACACGCAAGTACAAACAAGTACAAAACGATCAAAATAAAGATTCTTTGTGTTGGACAAAGCATTCTCTTATGTTTGCCCAAATATATGGAAAAATCAACATTTCAGACAAAACTCCATATACAATCATGAGACGTACTGATTAAATTATTGTAAATGCAAATTAATTATTGTAAACTGGTTAACACATAAACCTGCATTTTAGGCCAACAATATATTCATAACGCTGCATAATCAGGGTGGTTAGAAATGAGTTGAAAATTTAAATAAGCTAAAAAAAAGAAGCATGATAATGTCAACAGTAGGTTATTATTTGGCACCATTCATGTTCTTAGGAAGGAAATAAATCTATTTTGTTTTATAAATTCATATGATGTGAAGTTGTAGGTTTCACTTTTGCAAGCAAAAACATTTTAAACCTGTTAACATTATCAGCTTTTACTTTCTACTTTACTTCTACTTTAAATACTAGATTACATTTATTATCAGAAAAAAAAGGAATGAATGAAATAAATTTGATTCCTAAAATATTAGATAATTCAAGACTCTTGCTTAAGTTATGTTAAAACCAAGCACACCATTGTTTTTCTTGTGAAATTCCCAATAAGATTGATGTCACATTTCCCATTGAAAAAACAAAAGTTGGATCCAAAATGGCCGTCTTTAAAATGGCCGCCATGGTGACTACCCATCTTGAAAAGTTTTCCCCCTCCCATACACTAATGTGCCACAAACAGGAAGTTAATATCACCAACCATCCCCATTTTATTAAGGCGTATCCATATAAATGGCCCACCCTATATATTTTATGAAGTGATCAAAGTTAATTTCTGGTATGATACGTTACAGGTACTTACAGGTATACACACTGGCCTGATTAAATGTATTAAACTGCACTTTTTGTTGCAATACAAATTATATAATTGTGTTGCCAGTTAGATTTTAGCCATTTGCAAACAACTAATCAAAAAGAACAATTTAAATATCTCATGACTAATTTAGCAAATCAGCCAAATTTTGAATGGTCAGCTATTATTCTGTTTTAAAAAAAAAGCTGGGCATCATGTCTAGCTAACAGATGGCTAGCAGACAATTCTTCACTAAAAGCATGAAGAATCATGAAGGCAGATGCTGCTGATTGAATTTTGAATTTTGCATGCAGTGTTTGGGTCTGCTTGTCTCTTTGAAGGAAAAGGTCACAGCAAATCTGTTCAAGGTTTTTAACACATTTATCATTATGGGGACATTTCTATCCAGATAAAAGTTGTCTGTCCCAGGATGAAAATGTTCTCATTACAAAGGCACAGAGAGCCAGTAAATGGTTTGAGTGTAAAAATCGAACTCATGTGGTCACCTAATCTAGCTAAACACAATAATAGACTCTATTATCATTAAAACCCTATTTGAAGAAATCTTGTTCCTTCCCATGTGTAGTTCTAGAGAATATGTCTAGGTGCATTCAAACAGTTCTGGTGATTTGTTGTGGCCACTATTTATTTATTTATTTATTTTCATTTGAGATTAAACAAAGAAATGCCATTCTAACCATTTCAATGACAATATTTCAAACAAACTTGTATTTAATTATTTTTCTTAATAATCATGTTTGAAAACCTTGGGAGATCTCTACATATACAGCATTCAAGTCATTCTATGTGCACTACAGAGAAGTAGCCACCCTGAAGTATCTAAAAGTTTCAATAGTACTTTGACTGTAGAACAACCGATACCTAGTGGCGAAGGCAAAAAATTCAATACAATATGGATACCAGATATGGAAGATGACACAATGCATCTTATCATTTATTTTAATTTGTTTAAAGGTGTACAAGTTTACTTATTTGTAAGTTTTGACTTGTCTCTTTTCAGCTCTTGGTGGAAGATGAAATTTGACATGCTAGCACGTGCCTCCTAAATGTTATCAGTTCCTTAAATGGCATTATGCTAGCTTAGTATAAAAACCTAATTTTTTGCTGTCTTAGTAGTGCTCTGGAATAGCCTAAAGTTGATGACTTCTCTAATGAGGCAGTTTTAATAGAGCAAGGCAACTCACTAGGTTTTTTAACACTCCCCATATCACTGTTGATCATTTGCAAGGTGAAATCACACTGTATTTGTAGATCCTAAATGTACATCGTTCTAAATGAGTTTGACATTTTTAAATGATCATATTTAGCATTAAGTTAAGATATTTTTGAACAATATCAGATCATCAGATAGCTGATAAATTAAATATGATGCTACTGCAAATCTATGATGACATGCACACTGAAACATGACCAGCGTGAGTGGAGTAAGGGAATGAAAGGGTATATCAGCATTATCAGTGTAAAGTGAGCCGATCTATCGTCTGATATAGCACACAGCAATGAGTTAACAAGGCGTAAGTGCTATATCTTCCAGCGCATGATAAATCTAAATTAAAATACACTGCCTTCCAGCGCCTTCTGACAGCGCAGCGTTGCTCGGTTGTTTTTGTTTTACACCAACCGAATCTGCATTAATGAAAAAAAGATTAATGTGAGGCAGAAGCAGAGAACGTCATGTTTTATTTCCAGGTTCTTCTGAGCAGAAATTACTGCACTTTTCTGTCTAGGCCCTCTGTTTATGTAAGCTTGAGTAGCCGTAAGCTGGCTTTAAAAAAAGCTATTTTTTGTATTGACTGTAAACACAGAGATATGAACGTGGTATCTGAAATCCTGTTTGCTTTTGTCTTTGGTGTCAGCAAGACTGAACAGAGATAAAGACTACACATGCTTCAACGATTTTAAAATTGATTTGGATCGATTAGTCCAGATGAGAAACCCCTTTGACGTCTTCATTTTATGAAGTGTGTTGTGATGGTTAGATTTGTGTTGCTTAATAGATCAAAGCTTTATACGTAGACTTCACTAAATCAATATTTTAACAATTAAACAAGCAATTTAACAATTAAATAAGCACTTATTTGGTGCGCCGGTCTGGTACGAACATGCACTGGTACATAGTTTTGCTAACTTTGGGGTTATGCAATTACTGAATGAAGCCCATCGCTTACTCTGGAAACTTGACCACCCCTCTGTACTCATTAATAGTTCAAACAAAAAGTATTCTCCTGGCCAGCGGTTTTTTTGGATGGTTAACCACTTCCAGCACTGCGGTAACAATGTTGATGGTAACTTTAAGGTGTTGACAAAAGAAAATAGTTCGGTAATCGTACACCTTCAACTAAGTACAAAAAGGGAAAATGTTCCTAATAATAGGGCCCAAAATATAATCAATGTTTACAAAAATTACAACACTGCTTCACCTGATACTCACATACCAGTACAACAAATACCACCAAGACTTTCCTATGTTGGTGTCATTGCAGTGCTGGAGCTAAGTGGGTGGCACTGTTGCCTCACAGCAAGAAGGTCCTGAGTTTGATTTCCAAATGAGGCGATCAAGGCCCTTTCTGTGTGGAGTTTGCATGTTCCTGTGTCCACGTCAGACGGGAGGTGAATGGGAAATACTAAATTGCCCTTGACAGTGTTTGATATAAGCTTGCGAAATGATAATAAACAGTCATCTCAGTGCCGACAATGGTCCACCCATTTTCATTTTAGCATTCTTCAGACGCTTCCATCCATAACAACTTCCAACACAAGCAATTGAGGTTTAAGGGTCTTACCCAAGGGCCCAACAGTGACAACCTGGCAGTGATGGGGCTTGAACCTTCTTATTACAAGTCCAATACCCTAGCTGCTAGACTAGACAGCAAAATGGTTGTGTTCTTTTGTCTACCCTGTTAAGTGTAAGTTACAACTATTTAAAATCAATAAATGTGTGCATAAGATGGTGTGACGACACAAAGAGAGAAAAATAATCCATATAGAGTAAAGAACAACAATTGTTAAATCCATATTTATCCATATGATAGATGTTGGTCAAAGAAATATTATGTGGTTAGGTGTTCCTAACAAAATGACTGTGAGAGTTTGTTCACAGTGATTTGTTTTATTTTAGGACCCCCTGCTCAGACTCCCCCTTCTAAGCTAACCTAGTAACCATTCTTTAGACTAAAGTTAACATGCTATAAGTCAAACCCGTTCAATCTAAAAACTTAACTGGTTGGCCTTAATATCCATCTTTTTGTAGCTGATTTTTTTCAAATAATGGTAAATAATGCAAGTTCGATCATACATTGATTTGTCATTCCACCAACTGGCATAGCAACTGAGATAATATATTTCTTTCTTCACATAGGTGCCACGTTTGACGTGGCAATGCGCTTCCTGTGGGAGTGTCCATGGCGCAGACTGCAGGAGCTCAGAGCTTTGATCCCTAATGTGCCTTTCCAAATGCTGCTTAGAGGAGCTAATGCAGTGGGATACACCAACTACCCTGACAATGCTGTTTTCAAGTACGAACACTCACCACACTGAAAATAAATTTCATTTATCACGGCTTAGTACTTTACCTTTGTACAGACACACACAACAGGAATAGACATTTTGACAGATCGAGTAAGTGGAAGAGAAAATGAAAAGTACTTGAGTTCTGAGTTCCATTTGGGAAGAGAAGAGTTTTGATTCACTCGATTCACTGTTTTCGGTCAGATGATGTTCAAAGTGATAGATTGATTATAAGGAACATAAGAGCTTGTATTGACTCTTGTAAGGTTAACAAAAATAGTATTTTTGTTTCTTCTGTAAGGTATGTATGTGCACCAGGCTTGTTTGGAAATCCATTTGTAGTTAGTGTTTAACACTATATACAGACATCTTTTATTTTTGCTTACCCATGGTGAAGCAAGCACAAGAACTGTTGTTTGGTGTGGTACAATTGTTAACGATTTTAATACATGTTTTAAGCGATGCTAGGTTACACACAAATGAGCGTAGAAAAAATTTAATTACTTGTTTTTAAATGAGGCCCAGTCTTTTATTATCATCATGATGAAGTTAAAAGCATGGAATGAAAAAACGGATCAACTTACCACTTAAAAAACAAAGAACAATACATAAACATACTACAATCTTTTAGTAAATACTCATCAACATTTAACTAAGGGAAGTTTCTGGACCAAAATGTACACACATGGTGCAACCAGCATAACCCAACAACCCATAATAAATGGAGAAAGCCCACCAGCCAATAACCTATAAAGCACATCTAACAGAATGCCCCAAACCCACAAATGAGAGACAACAAGTACACATGCCTAGAACCATAAAAGAAACTCTTTCATGAGACAACACAAGAACAGTCTTGACTCACACTTAAGCGAACGGCCAAATAGAAAATAAATATGATGACTCAAATGTGTTAAACATGCAGTTAAAATCCAAATAAATAACTTGAATGGATCAAGCTAGAAGCATATATTAGTTTTATCAGTATCATCAGTATGGTTGTTAATTGCAAGTTGTATGTGTTACCCAAAAGGCAGCATGTATGTCTTTCAAATTAAATACATTAATAATTGTACATGTGTTAACTTTAATTATATCGCTCTCTTAATATCATGGTCCTCGTTCAAGGTTTTGTGAGGTAGCGAAGGAGAATGGTATGGACATTTTCCGTGTGTTTGACTCACTGAACTACCTACCCAACATGCTACTGGGAATGGAAGCAGCTGGCTCAGCAGGAGCTGTGGTGGAGGCAGCCATTTCTTACACAGGAGATGTCTCTGATCCCATGAGACAGAAGTACACTCGGGAGTACTATCTAAAGCTGGCTGAGGAGCTCGTCAAAGCCGGCACACACATACTGGCTATTAAGGTAGTGTTTATGCACTAGACACTTCACCCTTTCAATACAACAATTAGCAAATTGATCTTAGACCTTTCTGGAGACATAGCCATTAAAACTCATTTTCTAAAAACTAAAAAATATCAAGATGTGGTGATGAAGATTGTTCTGCCTACAATTGTTGACCAAGTGGTGCAGCGGGATATTTCGCTAGCACACTAGTGCCAAGATTAGGAGACCGGTTTGCCGGGCGCCATCTAGTGGACATAATTGGCTGTGCCTCAAGACAGACTGAACAAGATCCCTAATAAGCACTTCTCATACATTCCCGTTGCATCAATGCATTTACCCATAGAAGCTGAGCGTCTATTCACTTCAACATAACTAGAATTTTTTTTTTCATTGCCTCGAAACTCACTGATCATTGGATGAATGCCACAATGTTGTCCCACCCCCGGACGCTGAGAGTCTCTGGGGGCAAATGGACCTGTG